>PVJO010001321.1:0-177549 GCA_004026905.1 Hystrix cristata
TTGTGTCATAGATTGCTAAAATTTGAAAAAACTAGGCAGCACTATAAATTGGTTAAGCTTTGGGGGAAAAGGCAATTTGATACATTGTGGTAATAAACTTACAGAAATTGTACATGTATATGTACATTTTGACCCAGAACTTCGAGAAAATTATGCTAAAACTATAGAGCAAAAATACGGTATTGCATTTGTTTGTATCGAATTTATATATAATTATTTATATTTGCTAAATATTAAAGTCACTGAAATGCTTAGTCATAGAAATTAAAATATGGTATATATGTGCAACTGAGTACTATACAGCTGTATTAAAAAATTAAGGAAAGTCTCTGAATTTATATTAAATTAATTCCAGGACATACTTATAAACTTAAAAGCCAAAAAGCATGTGCAACATGCTACATTTTCTGTAAGAAAGAGGTGAAAATCAGAAAACATTACTGTGTCAAGTTATGAATATTTACACATTAATATTATATTACATGTTTACAAATATTACATTGTTTATATGTGTGAGAAGAAACACAATAGGCATTGTTTATAAGGATAATGTAAGCAGAAAATGAAGTGGAAGACATACAGAAGGAAGTGGTAAATTTTCTGAATGTACACTTTCATATAATTTTGATCTTTGAAAAATATATTTTCTATGTGTTCAAAAATAAATTCATGTGTATAAGGGAAAAATCTCAAACTAAATTGAAGAGAAAAGAAAGAAGATAGAAAGAAAGATTAATCCAAGATAACATTTTTATAAGTTTGGATTATATATTATCAGTTATGGTCAATGTAGTTTGGACATTTTGTTTTGTTTCTTGGTAGTAGTATCAGCAAAGTAATTCCGAAAATACTTTGGGTATACTGAAAGACTAGGATAATGCGCATTGATATTGAGGGGAAAAGAGATTTTTCTCTGTAGTACACATCTAGTACAGATGTGGAATATTAGAAGACAAAAACAGAAAATCTTCATTGAAAGGGTTTGCACACCCATGTTTATAGCAACACAATTTGTAATAGCTAAGCCTTGGAAACAACCTAAATTTCCAACTAATGAATGGCTAAAGAAGATGTGTTTTTTCTACACAATGGAGTACTACTCTGCCATAAAAAGGATAAGCTAGAGTGATTTGTAGGTAAAAGGATGTCCCTGGAGAACATACTCTTAAGCGAAATAAATCAGACACGAGAACACATCGAATTGTTTCTCTGATATGAGTAACCATAAGGGTAAATAAGGACAGAGAGGTGTAATAGATATTATATAAAATGAAGATAATATTGAAAAGAGAGGAGATATAGAGGGGGGAAAGGGAGAAAAGAAAGAAGGGAAAAAGGAAAGAAAGAGGAAAAGGAAAAAATGGGAAAATATAAATAAACATGCTGAAAATAGGGAAGCAGGGAGCAGAAGGGAAGGGTGGGGGAAAAGTGGGGAAAAACCAAAATACATCATGTACAGGTACAACATAACCTGATGATGTGAACATTATGTATACAATGTACCAATACATGTTCTTTGTTAAAAAAAAAAGAAAGCATTTCCAATTTGACCTTTCAGTGTGAATTAGTGAATTCTGAAATATTGGAGTGTATTTATGTTCAGTGCTTTGTACATTTATGTTTGCATTTGTATGTTTGTATGTATACAGTTTTATTTATGTATGTATATATGCAGAATGTTTTTCAGCTGACATATTCAAGATTCAAAGATATCCAAACAACGACGAATACACTTAGCTCTCATACCTTCTTACCTGTCATCTTTCCTCACAATCGTGGAACAGATACCAATAGAAAAGCTGATTCCAGGACTATGGAAAATTAGGCATGAGATGAAACTGTAGTATCTTGTTATGCTAGAAAGTAATCAAGTGCTACAGAATACATGAGAGCAATGAGGTGGTATTTAAACATATGTGTCCAAATTATTTCATTTAGGGGTATAGTCTCAAGATGCATCCATTTACCTAGAAATATCTCCAGCTTATCATTCTTTATGGCAGAGTAGTACTCCATTCTATTAAAAAAACACAACTGAAAGTGTAAATAAAGACGAAAATGTATTATATTGGGAAAGGGAAGAAAGCGTTCAAATGGGAAGGGGAACAAGGGAGGGGAGGGGGGAAGGAATAGAGGGACAAGAGAAATAAGGAATAGAAGGAAAAAATAGAAACAAAGCTTTTGTAAACATGGCGGGAGAGAAGGGGAACAGAAAAAAAAGCAGCAAGATATATCACATACAGGTACAAATCCCCTATGATGAAGGTTATCACTATGTACACCTAAAATGTACCATTAAAGTAAAATTAAAAATATATATATATATGAGAGCCTTGTGGGAACATTTCTCAGAAACAGAGGAAGTGATTCAAGAGGATTTCCTCTGGCCAGATCTTGTACAATGTGAACGCCAAAATAATTAAGTAATAAAAGACTATAAACCACTGAAAAACTAGGAATTAATTTGGTCATACTGACTTGCAAACAGTTAACATCATTTTATTAATTATCGAGGGGGAAGGGCTCTTGCTTATAGTAAAATCCCAAGAGTACACTGGTTAATGTAGAGGAAGTATAGGAGTTGGAGGATTAATGTTTTACATCATCCTAGTAAAGACTGGATAGGAAAGAATAATAGATACTAATGCAGAGGTAACATTTGATGAGGTATAGTACATTTACACAGTCTATGCACACAGACATGTATCCCCACATGGGTATTTGTGTATTATGTTTGTTAATTTAGCACATTGTGTACCATTTATGTGTACTCACCCACATACATTTATGCGCATATAGAGGTGTCTCCCAGTGTTGTATTTAGGCTTCATGACTATTTTTCCAGTTTCTTCCAAATCTGTTGATTTCAAGACCAACACAAATTGCACTTGATTTCGTTATTCAACTTCTCTATTTGCAAGTTGTTTATCCTTGAGCAAGTTACTTTTTTTTTTCTTTCAGTTTTCTCATTTGTTAAGTGAGCATAATAAGAGTTCTAACTCTCAGGAATGTACTGAATGTTAAAATCAATACATACACACAGAGCGCTGGAGAGGCCGAGCGCATGTAGCTGCTTCTGGAGTTGTCGCTATTATTGCATTCCTATTATGGTGATTAATGTGTTCTGAAGATGTATTTGGGCTGGAAATCCAGTTTTCTTTCTCTTGGCATAGTCAGTTTCTCTGCAGTCTTCTCTTACTTGTCCAAAGCCAGTTTGCTTCCACTGTCTGTCGATAGCTCCCAGTGAGCATTTGGGCTAGACTCAGTGTGGCTGTAACAGCTACTGCTAAGATTGTTAAGTGCTGGGATGGAAGCAAGGTGGATCTAGCCACGTTTTCTGGCAGGGATACTCTCCGTGTGAATACAACTGAAAGAAAGAAAAAATTGTTTGATTTGTGTACCAAGAGGTAGAACATAATATTAAAGCACCTTAGTCTTGTTTGTAATAACTCAGAAGTGGCCTTTCCCCACACACTCCATGCCAAATAAATCAATTCCTCAACTCCAACTTGCTCTTGACACTGCCTTTAATCTGTGAACTATGAAATACAAAGAAATCTGTGTGTGCTCCTCTCCCTCCATCTGAGTGTGGCTGTCAGGCAAGCAGTCAGCTACACGTGGTAACGGATGTTAATTGGAAGGAGCTGGTGCCTCTAGACCCTTGGGTGGTTATTGAAATCACTCAGCTGGCAGGGAAGAAAACCTTTTCCCTTCACACTATTTGGTAAAGAGACCCTTTTCTCTCCTTCCATAGGCGCAGAAACAAAACAAAGCTAAACACAATGAAGCACTCTTTGTTTGATAAACCTCAGAATTATTTTGAGGTAGATAAGCAAAGGTTTAAATTCCACTTAATTTAAATTCTTCTTAAAGCCTTTGAGAGGAAAGTATGGTTAATTCACCTCCATGACCAAGGCAGTCGGCCCAGTTCCTGCCTCCATATCAGGACTCTCTGTAGATGGTAGGAATGTGCATTATTAATGCTATTATTACTGACTCTATTAGGGTCCTGTCATGGATGGGACTTTGAAATGGGTGGGCTCTAATTCTCAAATCGCACAAAGTCGGGTTGAAATCTTTAGCATTACTGGTGATGACATCACAGGCAAATTGTTTCATCGCGCTGAAGATCATCCCTTACCAATAACATGGAGATAGGATATACCTCAGAAGACTGTGCACATTCCATGAGTTAATATGCTGGTTGTCATATTCTAGGTGCTTAATAAATCAGAGCTTTCTTCTTGTTTCATAATGTGTGTAGTGTACTGTGTGAACCCTTTTTTCCACTCTGACTAGTATTTTGCTTCAGGTCTGTGATGACATTAGTGTGATTCATTCAGAATAGAACACTAAGTGCGACTTTCACTCCCTTGCCTTCTGTCACACTCAATTGTAGTACCTTTTGCATTTGGTTCATGTTAGCCAAAGGACATCTTTTAAGTAGAAATTCAAGAACTCAAGCAAGATTTTTATTGTGGTTTCTTTAAACGGCAAGCATGGGACATGATTGGGTATATAAAGATGAGCGTATTGTGTTCCCTGCCCCCAGAGTAGTTTCAGTCTTTCAGGGAGACAGGAAAATACACCTCCAACTCGAATATAGCACAAGAAGTGATGGACAAGAGACGTTCTGAAAGGAAAGTGCTGTGTGAGCACAGAAGATGGGACAGATGATCCTTGTGTTACGAAGCAGGAGAGTCTTATTAAGGAAGCATCCATGCAGGAAGTGTCCTTTTGGATGGCAGAGATTTTCTAGGCCAGGGTGTTTTAGTTACTTTTCTCTCGTTGTTGGGACAGAATACTCGACACCCAAAGTTAGGGGAAGAAAGATTTATTAGCTCACAGTCTGCAGAGGTTTCAGTCTATAGTCCGCTGGGTCCAAGGCGGCGGGGCAGCGTGGCAGACCGGCAGCCCACCGGCAGCAAAGTAAAGTGAGGAATTGCAAGGAATGTATGCAAATAAGCAATGCAAACAAGCAGCTAGTTAGCTTCTTCCTGTCTTTTATCTAGGCTACCTGCCCCCAGGGCGGCCTGCACTCCCACCCCCCAATCTCAGGCTCACATCCTTGATCCCAGCAGAACAATGCCAAACCTATCAATGGATCAATTTAGTAATCACACACTCTAGATCCAGCTATCTCTTACCACATGAGGCTTTGAGGGGACATCTAGACACAAACCATAACACAGGGATAGGCAAAAGATCATTCTAAGAGAACAAACGTGCAAAATTACAGAGCAATGTGTGTGATAGGCGATAGAAATATTTGCTACCTACCGGTTACGTGCTACATTATACAGCAGAAGAGCATCCTTAATGAGCTTAATGAACGTTCACAGTGTAGGAGGGGATTCTAGATACTAAATAACATATCTGAGAGTGGAGTAGGTAGTTTCGCCGTTTGAGGTGAAGCTTCAGAAGCTGGTGTTTATCAGGATCAAAGATTATCTGTAGAGCAGCAAGACCTGGGGCTTGGCGCCAGGCTGTATCCAGGCTCACAGAAGGGTCACCCTGAATTCTACCAACTCATCAGATGAGGCGAATGTCCAAGGCTGGTTTTCAGTGAATCCCTGGTCACATGTTTCACATAAGAAAGTGAGAGGCTGAAGACCGAGTAGGAACAGGAGATAACTGTCCAGATGAAAGGGTTCTTCCCTGGGACAATGACGGGAGTAACGGAGGGGGAGGATGAAACATTTGCATGCAGCTTTAGGAAGCTGTCGGGCACTGAATGCAGGAAGTGAGTGAAGCAGATAATTTGTGTACTTTGGTAACAGATGGCGTGATAATGTGACATGAAAAGGAACTGTTGAGTTTCTTAACTTAGCCCTAACTTGTTCAATAAAAACAGGATTTTGTGTTTAAATAAACAATTAGACTTGTCAATAGAAATGTAAACAGCAACTTAATTCACAAAACTACTTTGCCTATTATCTATAATACTTCAATTCTACTATTAAAAAGTGCACTTAGAATTTAAAGTTAAAAACTGATAAATTCAGAAAATTAATAGTAGTCAATAATGATTTTTTTCATGTAGCAAGATAAGACCTAACAGCTGCTTTCTAAATCACATTTCGCTAAATTGGAAAAACACTGAAAAATAACAAAAATGTGACTTCTGATCACAGTCCTCTAATACAAGTTTGTAAGTTCAAATATTGGTGATTATTGACTCTCTTTTGTAATTTCAGTCGTTATTGAACTACAGTAAATGACCATGATAATCCCTCCACATAACCTCATACAGGAGAAGGCATTTGCTTAATAGAGTTAAATGAACAGAGTGTTGGAACTGGGCCTGAAGGGGTTCAAAGAGAAAACCATGCCCAGAAAGGAACCACATATGTTACAGACTTTGAGCTTTAAGTATTCAAATCTACGTATACACTTAATATACTTGGAGGTTCTTTTAAAAGTCTTTTATTATACCATCAGAAAAGACTTTTAAAAGTCTTTCATAAGTATCTATTGTATACTTGCTACTTAGCAGAATTTTTGATACCTAAAAGGCACACTTCTGTGGTAGACTTTTCACTAAGAGTATAAAACTCTCGTCATAGTATTTTTTTCCATGTAGACTATATGAAGAAACTTCTTTATCACAAAAAAATCCAGGTCTAGCATTTTTTCATTTTATTCCTGTATTGCAGGTGAGAGTATAATGATATTTCTAATTCCTAATTCTTTTTATAACTAATTCCATCTTACATTTTTTTCAATATTGAAAAATAAAAAACATAATAGATTTAAAGTCATAACATGGAATAATTTTATTATAGGGCTATATGATAATAATTGGGTTGAACGACATTGGAAAATTTTTGGTTTTTATTTGTTTGTACTTTCTTCTTTGGTTTCATAAGTAAATGTGTCTTTCTGGAATCTTACTTGTATAAAGCCTCCTTCTGATGGTTTTTGTGGAACCGGGGGCTAGATCACTGGGCATATTTTGCATTCTATCTATATTAGGGCTGCCTACGGTCCCTTTATGATGAATATAGAGATCCAAAAATGGAAAAAGAGGTTTTAATGAAAGGGAAGTTTTACTGTATGTCTGATTTTGTGCAAATGACTTAACCTTTCTGACCTTCAGTTTCCTCTTTTATTAAATAAAGATAATTATCAGATATCATGGTGTAGTAGTGAAGATTATATGAATCGATTTAGACAGAATGATAGATGGATGTTTGATGGGACAGAAAGAGATAAAAGGATAGATAGGTCTGAGAACACCATGTAAAGTTGAATCTTAGAAAAATACAAGTTATGTAACTAATAAAGTTAATATTTATTAAGTGCTTTTTATGTGCAGGACTTATTCTGAGTGTTTCATCTACATTATTTTATATTTATATCCATAAACCTATGAGATTTTTATCTTACTAGCTCCATTTTAATGAAGATAACTGTCACTTAGATTAGATATGTTTCACCAAAATTCCTACAACTGTCAGTGGAGACAAGATAGAAATCCATGTTTCTCTGACTTTAAATTCATGAATTAACCCACAATGTGTTACTCTGTATTTTTAAATTTACATATATTTGCTATGTGAGATGTATATAATCTAGTGTTTGATGTATAAATGATTACTTATGAGGAAACACACGTGAATTTACAAAGCTGTGGTAGGTATCAAAATGTCAGGAACCTGGAAGTAGCTAAAAGTATATTCTAATAATGTTATAATTAATCAAAACTCATAAAGTAACATACCAAGACTGTTATTTTGCCTCTTTTGATAATTCTTTTGGTTATTATGGAATACAATTTCCATAGGTTGGTGTAAGAACAAGTTGAGATGAGAATAAAAAAATATGGAGCTCCCACTCCTATAGTACTGGCAGTTGCATCCCACATATCCTGTCTCTTGAGCTGACTCAACTCACTGCCTGTGGCTTTTCATATTCCTGCCATCTCTAACTTCCTGGGGTCTCCACTGCATGTTTGGCTTCACTCTCACAGTTTCACAGTGTGCTCTCAGGGCCACCTTGCCTGGGTTCCCAGCTCCACCCCTCTTTTTGAAACCTAGGTGGAAAGTTCCATGACCCCACAAGTCTTGCATTTGCATTCCTGAAAAATAAACACATATGGATAATGCCAAGATCTACTGCCTGCTCAAGTAGTAGCCTGACTCCCTTGGACCAAGGCTCCAGTAGCCTGTGAGTAACTGTAGGCCAAACATGGTGAAATGAGTACTGGGGAACCAATTCTCTCAGATGGCCTTTGCCAGAAGGGCACCTGAGGGCTCTGTTTTTGAAGAAAAGACTTGCAAAAAAAAATTACTCTTTTCCATTCATGAGCCTACAATAGGTGTGAGATGTCTTCAAGCCATCTTTTCTATTCTCCTGGCACAAAGTAGTTGGCTTCTTTTTAATTCTAATCTTTTTAGCAGCCACACTCTCCTCTCCAACTTCCCAGGAATTTCCTTTCTGGACATGCTTCATATCATTTCACTCTCCTATTTTATTTCTCGTTCTCAATGCATATCTGGCTAAAAGCAGTCAGCAGCATTGATCCCATAGCCTGAATACTGGGCTGCTTTAAAATTTCCTCCACCACCTTTAAATTTAGCCTCATACAAAATCTTAGAAAATGGACTAATTCTTTGTGAGAATGAAACAAACATGACCCTTAGTACAGTTTCCCATAGAGTCCTCATTCTCAACTGAAACATCATGAGCTGGACACAACATTCTAAAGCTTCTCTAGCCTACATCTCCAGGCTTTTCTAAACTTCACCCACAAACCATTTCCACAGACTTCTAAATTACATTGTCAGGTACAGTTCCAACAATGACTCTACTTCTCTGATACAAATTTTTGGTATAAGTCAAATTTCCAATTGCTGGTACAAAATACTCAAAACCCGCAACATAAAGGAAGAGAGATTTATTTTGTTTCACAGTTTCAGTGGGTTCAGTTCATGGTTAACTGGCTCTAAGGGAGAAATGGTGTAGTAAAAAGGTATGGCAGAAGAAATCTTCTCACTTCATGGCCAAAGGGAAGCAGAGAGAGAAGAGGCAGACCTGGGAACACTTCTAGATCACACCGGGCACCACTTCCACCCAGGCTCCACCTCCTAACAGCACAATCACCTATTTGGTTCATCAGTGGATGATTCTAATGCTGAATATAGTACCCAATATTATAATCAACTTCAAATAACTTGAAACTTTGAAATAACATTTATACACAAACCATAACAAATGACTATCTTTATTTTTCCTGGGCAAGCATCTGTCACATTTCATCAGCCCTTCCAAGGGCCTTTCTAAGAACTCAATACAGAAAGAAGGGCAGGCCCTGCCTCTTCACTATGGCTGTGGTGACACTATTGATTTCTAGTTGCCAGGACTTTGGATGTGGATACAAATGGGTGCAAACAAATATCTACCCTGGGTACTCTGTGACTTAATTCAAACCTCAATTTATACATGTGTAAAAGTGGAATAGTGATTTCTACTTCTCCATAATCTCCCCAAAATGTATGTCAGAACGTTTCTCACAGTATGTGTCAGTTATGATATTCTAAAGAACTGGTTTCTCCTTAATTGTTTTTCCTCTCATCTTGTACCTGCCTCAGAGACCAGCAGGATGCCTGCCTTATCAAAAGAACTCAATCATAGCTTATTGATTGAGTAAATCACTGATCAGAATCCTGTGCTTGCAGAGGCCAGTCACAAAAAGGGCCAAATGTGAACATAATTAGAGGTAATCAAAACAGAAAATCTTGGTTCACATTCCATCCTCCATATCATTCCATCCTCCAGTCCTTATGTATCAACTCATGCATCTCATATTGTACCTGTCACTTTAGATGTTATCCTTGTCACAATTTAATTGCCTGACTTTATGATTGAGATTTCCCCAGGCATTAAATAGTTTTCTGTGTACATGAGGTAGGTTTGTGATACGAGAGCACATTTCTTCCTCACATGATTCTCAAAAGAGAAACAGAGACAGAGAGAGAGAGAGAGAGTATCTTATAGAAGAAAAGGGAATAGTAGGAGCTACAGAAAGATGTACAAATGATTAGAAGAAAAAATACTCTTTTAGAAAAATGTATTTTTAGCAAAATTAGGTAAGTCACCATGAGAATATAGGCACATAGAAAAGTATCAATTCAAACAATGTTATAGTAAAATATTTTTTCAATTTTTCTAACATTATTATGGATTATTCTAACCATGATGCACATCCCGTCATTTTTCAGTTAAAACCTGTAATGGCTTCAAGTATTTCCAGCGCAGAGCTAATGTCTCAGAAGCCTGTAGCACTGGGTCAACCTATAAGTCTAGCGTGGTCATGTCAGGGCTCATCTGTGTCTCTAAATTCTCCAGGTAACAAAAATCTAGTCATTCAAGGCCCAGGACCTGGTAGATGTCTCACGATAGTATTTAAAATGGAAGTGTTTTTTTTTTATTTTTCTATTTATTTTTATTTAGAAGACAATTTATTTAAAAGTGGTGAAAGGGGGAAAGGGAGATGATAGATAGCTACTCGACAGGTAGGGAGCATTGGAAAGTGGAATACTCCGGAAAGTGTTTTTTAAAAAAACAAGTTGATTATTGTTTTTTTAATACATAGCATTAGTGATGATATAGTCTCATGATATAGTGTTATTATCATTTGCCACTTGAAAAAGTCCAAATTCCTCACAACTACAAATGTGCTACATTTATAATATATGCTAGGGGCCTACAAAATATATGGAGACATAATGATGAACAAACATGTCATTGACCTTTCAGCGAGCTTGTGCATGCACAGTAAAATAATTTTAGTTGGGGTGGTGGTAGGAGTGGGAAACATATTGAAGCAAAAATCTACCATAATTTGACATTACATAACAGGAATGCAAAACTCAGATTCAGTGTCAGGAATGTTTCCTCAAAAATAAACAGCACTTGACTGGCCTTAAGGTAAAAGAAAGTTAACCAGATAAATAGTGGGGTTGAAGACAAAGACTGTTCCAAAGAAAGGGACTAATAGGTCAAAGAAACGCAAAGCCTGGGATGTATTCTAGGAAGTGGGAAAAATTCAGAGTGACTAGGTGAACTGAATGTTGCAAAGAACCAATAATACAGAGATACAACTCTGCATGATAAATATACATAAAATTATGCACGTAGGCTGATGTGTAAAACTTCTCTGACCTTCCTGGAAATGCTGAATTATTCCTTTTCCTGAATGTGTCTAGAGACTCATCAGGAGATCTACATTGACACATCTGGAGAAAAATACATATAGCTTCATGTTCGTGTGTAAGGCATAGGATGAAGGTCGGTGGCGCCTCCTTACAAACAATAAAGAGAAGAAATGTTCAGCAGTCTTTGCAGAAGAAAATTAAAACAGAAAATTAAAAATAGAACTATTATATGACTCTGAAATTCTCATACCGATGTATAACTACAAGAAATGAAATCCACCTGTCAAAGTCACCTGCTGCTGTGTTTATTGCAGCAGAATTCATAATAACCAGGATATGTGATCACTTAAATGTCCAATCGTGAATAAATGGATGAAAAGCTAGAAAACAATTTTTTTTCCATTCTTTAGGATGTCTAGAAGAGAGGGATTTGAAACCATAAGGAAATGACAAAACTTTAAGGAAATGGATATACTAATTATCTTCAATTGATCACTACCTAAAGTATACACAAATGTAAATATCATATTGTATCACATAAATATGTACAAATATGTGTCAATCAAAAGAATAGAAAATTAATTTAAAAGTTATGTCCTACTGTGAAATTCCATTGCAGTGGAGAAGGCAGATAATCAATTAGACAAAATGTGATGATTATTTGATTGTAAACTTGACCGGCTTCGGAGGTGTTTAGCAGAGTACTAAAGCACACTTCTGGGTGTGTCTGCGTGAATCATGTGGGTATGATCTTCAGGACCCTTATCTAGTCCTTAGATTCTCCCTCTCTGTCTTTCTCTTACTTTCTGCTTCCTAGCCGTCATGGTGTGAGCAATGTTCCTCCACTGTTGCCTTCTGCCTTTCTGGTAATTCTTTGAAGCAAGCTCTAGTGAGAAGCCATGAACCAAAATAAACATTTCCTATTTTAAGTAGAGTCTGTTAGGTATACTGTACCAGCAACTGAAAGTTGAGTAACAAGCAAAATATATAGGTAATGTGGTGTTTATACTCAATGAAATATGAAAAAACTGCGTGGTGACAAATTAAAGGCAAATGTTTTAAAATTGGCACAATAAACAACACTCTGAAATTATTAAAACTCACCTTAAACCAGAGGTTTCTACATACAATATTAGGGAATCATTCTAACTAGATCCAGTAAACCTTAGACTTTCACTTGCTAGTGATGTATATTTTTTGTTTTGCCAAGTAATATTTTGATGCACATTGCAGAATAGATCATACGCCACCTTTCGTACCCTGTGCAGATTAAAAAATACTTAGATTTAAATTTGAAATTTTCTTTATATTATTTGTGTTATACTAACAAAAGAAACACCACTCATTTTCCCTAATTAATCAAATAAGTGTATAAAATCTGTGTCATAGTACTATCTGAAGAAACATACTACTATGTCATGGTTAATATCACAGATTTCTAAAGTAAAAACTATTACTAACATAAAGCATCAGAGCAAAACTAATAGCTTCAGCCATTTTTTCTTTTTATTTTAAGTTTCTTTCTTCAGAGTTGAATTAACAAGGAATAAGTGTGATCAAAATAAAACTCCACAATTTATCCATTCGTTTAGCAATAAATCCTCATTTTCCCCTCAAAATTACAGTTGTTCCTTCTGCTTTAATATTTCTAAAATAAAATAGCTTAATTGTTTTTTCTGAGTTCAAAATAATTTACCATCTCTATCTTGTTTCATGGTTTAGAAGCATGTTTTTTGGTCCAAGTTGTGCTTGCACATTAAAATTTAGCAGTGGAATTGTTGCTTATAATTTTTCATATCTCGATCTAGCTACTATAGAATATGATGCATAAATATATTTGGAAAGCTCTGTAATATAGTTCAATTACAAGAACTAAACGCAGAGTGTGTTTCCCCTTGACCATTTATTCTACCTTGAGCCGTTGATACAGACTTTAATTTTGTATTTGTTCTTCAAAAGCGTGAATAAAAGTCCACTAAAAGCTGCTGCTTTCTCAAAACCATCATGGTCACATTTAGTTAAATATTTCATGCCACCGAACACAAGGCAGGGCATGCAATGAGCATGAACTGCACCGTAAAACCACAGGAATGGGTTTAAATCCCTCGGGTCACCCGTGTGCTCCTTACTGACACAGTAAACGAGGGCAAGGTCTCATCAGGATGTGAGTTTAAATACTTAAGAATCTGTCCGGCCATGTCCACTGACAAGATTATAGATCTCTAAATCTGATATGTTTTCTTAGTACCTTATTTAATTCATCTGCATTAAGCGAAAATGCTGGGTGTAGCTTTGGATAATTCTGGGTAATTCTCCTTTCCAGCGTGACCCCTTCCTACATATTTTAAGTTTTGCTAATTTATTGAGTCTCTGATAAAAGCCTTCATCACTGATTAGCCATTACGGGTTGGATCTGTCTGTTAAAATTAGGAGACCCTCTTTTGCAATAGCAGCAAAGTGCTGAGAGGAGGCAAGGGTCCTCTCCATCAGGACATTCAGCTATTTTCTCTCAGGCTTATATGCTCAAATGAAAGGAAAAGACAATAAATACAACAAAAATTATTATCAGGCTATTTTTCCTTGTGAATAACATCATCTGCCTTTAAAAAAATGACCCAAGTGATGTTTTCTTCTTAAGCTGAAATTATGGCTTTATTAGGGACAACACACAATATGTATGTAAAAAAAGATGTTATGTCTCAAAGAAGTTTAAAGGACAAATTTATAGTGGGATAAACTCACTATATAATTATATATATAATTAAATCTGAAAATCAAAGTTTACCAGATAGTTGAAGTTATTTAATTTCTTTAATCTGAAGTTTTCTCATTTATAAGATAGAAAATATAATACTATATTTTAGACTAGTTGTTATGATTACATAATATGATACACATAAGGTTCTTATCACAATTTGAGGACAAGAGTCATTATATGTCTGCTTAAAAACAAAATTATTAGTTTGTACAATAGAAAATATCTGCCTAGGATTTCTACTGACTCAAGTCCTCTTAAATAAGAACTCAAGAAGTAAATTTGATTAGTATCTTTGCTGCTGATCCTAATGAAATCTCAAACCTTCCATTTCATAATGGTGTATCCTTTGATGAATGCTCGGGGAGATATTTATTGATGCACAACATTCAATATTGTAGCATGAGAAACTGCTAAACTCAATCAGACTGTATTTTTCTCTCATCTTCTCTAATGTGTATAACAGAACTCGGAGCTGCTGGGTATAGTAGAATTCGGCTGCATTTTCAGGACCATCTTTAGTTCTCTCTCCCCACCTCTGAGCTCTCACCTTCCCATCACAGGAATCAAACTCCTTATTCTCTTCGAGCTTCATTGCAAAATACCTCCCTTCCTGCCTCTGGCTTGGCCTACATCCTTTTTTCTTGATTCCATTTTTTTCTAAGAATGACCGGTACCTGGATGATGATGACGACGATGATGATGATGATGATGATGATGATGATGATGATGATGATGACGACGATGATGAAGATGCTGTCAGTGTCCTTCCCTGGGTTTGGAGATGGATTGTCTAACCATAACTCAGTGTGGACAAGACAAAGTTGAGGCCCTGAATCTCTCCTACCAGAAAGATCCCAGGGTCACCTTGGTCACTCTGGGGCAACATTGAATTAAGTTGACAAAAAGAATCTAGGACTGAGGTTAAAATGAGTAGAAATTAGGGGGAAGCTCACTGTTAAATTTATAAATTTTTCATTAAGTTGGGGGAAGAAAGCCTTAAAGGAACCTAATCAGGCTGGACAAAAAGCAGTATGATTATTATCTTCATCAGAATTGTTTTTACCACTCTCATTATCATCATGTTCTCAGGAAAAATACAAACCTGGTTAATATTACTTTGAAACTATTCAAACAATAGGTTTAAGCAAAATTTACTCATTATTGTGTAATCAGCAGATGATTTATTTTATTGATTTTTAGAGACATGATCAAATAACATAAAATTTCATAAAACACACAATAAAATTCAATGTTTTTCATTCACTGCTCGGCTGTGTACCTAAAAATTGGGTTGTTTAATTATGATTTGGATGTGTGTTGAAAATTTCTAGATATCTTCAGTTTAAAATGACTCCTGTTTATTTGAGTGTATTATTTTCTCATTCCTTCACAAACTTAGCCCAAATATAGTTTTGGTAGTACCTTAGGTTCAGTGTCATAGAGTGCTGGAGGTCTTGCTGAGCTAAAATTTAAGTGTTAGCAAGGCTATATTTCTTCTAAAGGTTTGGATGGAGAATCATTCTCTTACCTTTTCCAATTTCTAGATACTGCTTGCATGTTTTGCTCACAGCTCCCTCCTTCATCTTCAAATCCACCAGCATAGATCTGCAAATGTCATTAGGACTGTGTTCCTCTGCTTCTGTCTTTCAGTTATAAGGACCTTATGGTTATCACTGGACCCGCTGAGATAATCCAAAATTATAGCTCCATCCCAAGACTCTTAACTATCACACCTACAAAACCTCCGCTAACATGAACAGGAGCATTTACAGATTCTAGGCACTGGAACATGGGTATCTGGGCTGGATTTGGCTTTTAATCCTGAGATTAACATGTATGTTTTACATTGTGTGATTAATATCATTAATATTTGTAATCCTGTGGAGATCCTTCACCTCTAGCACAATTTTCTTTAATATATCTCTGGTTTTTGAGGAAATTTAGGAGTCATCCCTAAAATATATATTAATTATCAATGAGGATATACTCTCCTACTGTGATGGTACCATTTGAAATACATTCCTTTGCCAGTTCCCACGAGAATATGCCTGTCACAGTATTTGTGAGCTGTCAGGGAGAATGGCCATGTGTCTTATCGATCCCTTCTTTCCTTTTCTCACTCTTGTCTTGCTCATCCTTCCTCTTATCTTCAAACCTGTTAGACTTCCCTGGCATCTCCAAATCTTCTCTGCACCTCTTATGAAGAGTAGTTCATTTTTAGACAACTTCATCAACCTTGAAAACCATACTAAACACACCAGGGAAAAGAGCCTCCATTTAAGATGTTTCTATGTTTATTGAGAACGATTGTGCCTACAGCTGCCAAAATAATATTTTTCCAGTTTTAAATGTAATACTTTAATTTACATTGAACAAATAGTACTATAAATAATTCAAAAACGATGCTAAGTATCTATTACTATTTAAGTCATATTTGGTATGCTCATCTGAGATTTTCTTACTTATTGGCATCCGTCACTTATTAATTCAGTTTGCTTTTATTAAGTACTCACTATGGACTAGCCACTTTACTAAATGCAAACCCAATGAAGAGGAGTAAAACACATGTCTTCATTTCACTGGCTCATATTTTTATTGATCTGATTTAGCCATTGTCCAGCCACATCATTGGTTTGACTGGCATCTTTGGTAATTTGTCTTGTACCTACCGATACGTGATGGTCAAGATAAATTTATAGCAGTAGCAGTCGTGGATGTAATAGTATAATATCCATTTATATTGTGACACTATAAATGGTGTCTATTACCTCAGTCTCATTTACCATATAAATATGAATGTTAAAATGGCATATTTCTGAAAGGTAAAATTTACTTCCTCAATAAGTTGCTTAAACACAAACCTTAATTCCCCTATGTATGTATGTCTGGTATATATGCAACTTGAAAACTAGAGTTATAACATGACAAGACCTGTATTACTTGTTTATATGATATCCTCATGACTAGTATTTCTTCAGTGATAAAAATTAAAATACTTATTGAATAATTGAATAAACACATATGTAAAATATCTAACAGAATGCTAACAACTGCCTTGCTAACCACATACTATGTATCAGGTATGGTGCTAAACTCTCTATATACATTCATTTAATTTTGCTCATATTGTGCTTTTAAGAAACATAAAATTCAGAGTATGTTAGTAACTTGCATGTCACTATCTGTAACTCTGTTCTTCGCCATTACCCTGTATCACTCCCTATTTATACTGAATCACGATTATCTCCTAGACATTCTGTCTACTTTACTAGACTGTAAAGTCTAAAAAAAAATAGTGATTTTTAGCCCGTATTTTTCCTTATCACTGTTGCTAAGCTTAGAGCCTGTCAAAGAGAACGGCTACAATGATTGCATCCAGATTGCAACAGTTCATCCTTAGAGACTCCCCTAAAGACGAGGAATCAGCGAGAAGATGTGGAGCTAGGATAAGTACTCTGTTACATACAGAAGCAAGTGAACGTAGGTATATGTTAGCTCCCAAAGAAGTTCCAGGTGAAGGCCAGCTACATCTCCAATATTTATATCAAGTTATAATAAAGGACAAGTCTCAAATAAAATTCTGCCATACTCATAGATGTTTATTAACCACAGAAATTTATTAGCAAACACAATACAGTTCATACGAGCAATACTGTCATCTTAAAGTCACCCAGTGCTCTTAGGTGGTCTGACCAATACCTTCTGGTTAGACACGTTTTTTGGTGGATTTGAGCAGTGGCAGGATTGTGTGAGTCTTCTACCAGTAGTTGTATACACATTGTCCTTCACTAAAAGCTGAACATATATTACTTTAGAATTAAACTGTTGCTGTCATCCTTAAGTACATAGTTCATAAGCCTCATTCCATTCTTTTATTTCTGGGAGGAGGGGAGACCTTTGCAAAGTATATGAGCAAATTCACATATCTTTAAAAATTCGAATTTCAATAATGAGCATCAAGACATAATTGTCATACTAATTAACAAGCTGCTGATTTCACGAATAAAAATTCATTTGTGATATTTATCAGGTTAATTTCGAAAGCCTCAGGTGTGGACTGAGAGATGGACAATAAAAAGGCTTATAGATGTTCCTGGAAACTAGCCTTTCTGATACAATGCCAGCTGAACACCACTGGAAAGTAGCTCTTGATTTTTATAACCTGCTGAAATTTGTATCTTTCAACTGGCATACTCATAGTATGCTGCTGTTTTTGGTAAATTATGTGTGTGTGTGTGTGTGTGTGTGTGTGTGTGTGTGTGTGTGTGCATACATGTGTGGTCATAAGCGACTTTATTCTTTTCCAAGGATCCTCTGATCTCTAGAACTGAGTTCTAAATTTTGTGATACAGATCATTTCAGTGGCTCTTCTAGAAGTAGAACCTTCTGAGAAGCTTTCTTTTTAACTTAACTAAAATTGTACTTTGTCTCATCTTCAATTTCAAAATTCTTTGTATTTTCAATAATTCAGATTTATCTATTTGATATGCCATAATTAAATCTGTTTCATACGTTTTACTTCCCTAGTAATTTATAATCAGTCACCTAAAACGATTAGGTTTCCTTCCATTTTATTTGCCATTAATTTACTTCACAATTATTTATTAGTTTTAAGCTAAGATCTTTTCACTTTTCCATCTTCGTGCCCACAGAAAACAGGGCTCAGTACACAAAAGATACACAGCAAATGTTGCCAATCGACTGACAAACATTGTATTATGAGACCATCGCTATTACAGTTTTCAGGTTTCTTTTCCTAATTTCAAAATGCCTTTTTCATTTTAGATCATCCCAAGTAGCTGTCTCACAACATCAATCTATTGATTCTCACTACACGAGGTAAAGAAGAAACCACCACATCAGGTATGGCTTTCGAAATCGAAAATTATCCACTCAAAATTAAATATATATAATGCACTTCAGACTGAAACTTTAAAAATATTCTTAAAATAGAACTTGAGGCAATCGATTTGGGAATTTACTAGAAGTAAGTGATCATTTTTTTTTCCCTAACCCAAGATCTCTTCTGTAGAAGAGAAACTATTTATACAAGTACTTGTTACCGCTTCTACATTGTAATTTACTCCACCTAATAATTACCCTATCAACACATATTCTGTCTAAATGTCTTTAGTCACAGTCCTTCTAATGTAATCTGCGTATTCATTGTTCTTCTGTTTGATATGCTTTGAAGCCCACAGCATCTTCTTATTCTAATCAGTATTTGAATGCATTGTCTGTTGAAATAAAAGTAACAATGATTAGTAGGACAGATGTTTCCCTTGAATGTGAAAATGTAGGGGTTAAAAACCACAAATTAAATGGAATACTCACAGTCTTTGCATGCATTATACTTGAGATCCTGAGATAAACATTATTGTCAAATGAAAAGTCAGGTACTGGTTAAAGTTCTAAAAATCTGTGACCTGCAAAATAGATGACATCTCAAAACTGTTCACAGCTATGCATTCTGATGAATGAACACACAAGTGTAGTGTGATTGTGGAATGAAATATTATTTGCCTTTTATGCCTGATTTTGACAAAGAGATGGGGAGACACATGTAAAAGGGAAACAGAACAATCAGAATTTCATGCCTTGTGCATTAGTGTATAATAGAAGGATTAGAAAAGCTTATGAATGGATTATCATTATTCATTGTATATTTTATTCTCATTAATATTCAATGTTTCTCTGCTGTTGCCTGAAAATGCTATAAAAATCAGTTATTCATGACATTTAGTTGCCAAAAATGTAAAGATATTATAATAGCTAACTGATTTCTCTCACATCAGTCACATTATCTCTTTTTTCTTTACATCTTAGTAGGTATTCATTGCGATTTTTAAATACATGAGATCATAAGAAAAATTTTAAAATATGATATATATGTCAACGAACTGACACTGATTTGACAGTTAATTAAAGAATTGAGGCCGAGGTGTTTCTCCCCCCACCCAGGTTTGTAAAAATATTGTAATTCATACCCTTTATTTAAATAAATTTTGTGTTAATCCCGTCTCTTCAGTATTTACAAACACTTGATAAGGATAGGTAGTGAATATAGCTGTAGAATAAGGATGAGCAGTGCAGGCTTGCAGTGAGTGCCTAGTTAGCAAACGCTCTGAGGAAGAACACAGGGCAAACCTCGAAGCCCAATTCAAAGGGTAAATTACCATTACTTTAAACATGGTAATATGATAGTCCAACTTCTCAGTCGTTTGGCCGATTTTACAGTAATCTCTAAATTTTTGGTCTGAATTTCTTAGACAATTATTGGTAAAAAGGTCAGTATTTTTGCCTCAGAATGATTCTCCTGACAATCGAGCTGCTCAGTTTTTATAGAAAATCACTGTCCATGTTTCTCTAGATTATTAACCATGGATGTAATCATCTCCATTAAAACTTCAAACACAATTCAGAGATTCAAATGAAGCACCTTTGGTGTTAGCACTTGTGATTAAGAGATTATTGGTCTTCGTGACTGAATAAATGGTGTTACGGTGGGACTGCCTGTTTCATGATACCTTTCCTACTTCATACCTTTTAACTTCCACCCTGACGTACACAGCAGCTACTGCTTCTGGACATAGCAGTTTACTTTTTTTAAATTTTTTTCATTGAATTAGCTACACCTCTTCAGTCAAGCTCATATTTGAAAATTTTTAAGTAACAGTATTTCACGATGCATACTCCCACCTTAACGATTCTGAGCAAACTCCTATGCACTGGATGAAGACCACTCGCTAGAGGAAGACGGACTCTTTTCCTGTTTGACTTAATAATTTTATGCTTACTTGTGTAATCGATGGAATATCTACAACTCTAGGAGAAAATCAATGCATTTCACTTTGATTGTCCTTCTAGAGGTCCTTCATTTTTATTATTTTGGTGTGCCATGTATTAACTCTTTTGATGTTAAACAGAAACAAAGACAGCATTTTGAAATGAGTGTGCCTTTTCTACTCTTTCATTTTATTTACACTTGCTTCAATATCAGTCCTTAAATTTTCTAGATACTTTAATGTGATAAAAAACGCACACACACACACACACACACACACACACACACACACACACTTATATTTTTCTACAGAAATAAATATAGCTCCAGTGTGTCCTGTTTGCGGATACTTAAAAAGTTTCTAAAAAATGAATCATCACCTTAGATATTATGTAAATAAAATCATGAAAGTATTATGTAAATGTAATTACATATAGAAGTAATTACAGTGATATGATATTCAAACTTTGGATCTGTAATATGGGGAATTACAGGAAAGAGTAATTACATACCATGATCTCTAAAACTTGAGCATCTAGGAAGAAGTTAATCAATTTTCACTTACGGTGTTCTGCAGAGGGTGTTTTGAATGGTGGTCTGATTAGGGAAATGCCCGATGAGGTGGCACTGTGAAATTGGACAGTGTTTCCATGTGAAAGCATGTCCATACCAGAGCTGTTAGGATTGCACATCAGTGATTGTCCTCACTCATATCTGCTATAAATTTGTTTGCAATAGCAGGAGAGTATAAATTGTCCTTGTCCACTCCATAGTCTAGGGTGTTTTTACAAGAATATTAGCTACATGTTCTAGTACTGATAAGTTCTGGACTATTGAATTTGGCTGGATAGGCTGTAGTAGTGGGTACTGGTGGCTAGGAGGAGAATGGGGGGAGAAGAGAAGGGAGAGTGGGAGAGGAGAGGAGGAGAAGAGAGAAAGGGGGAGATATAAACAGAAAAAAATAAACAGAGACACAGAGGGAAAGAGAAGCAGAGATACACAAGAGAATAGAAGAAAAGTAGATATAGTATCAGTCCCTGAGACCTGTGTGAAGTATTGTGTCTGAAGGGTGATACTGGGTTTATGTATAAAAGAAAAAAAAAAAACAAAAACAGAAATCATGATATTAGATCTGGAAATTGAATAAAGCAAAACTTCAGGTACTGAATCTTTTTTTGGAACCAGACCAGCTAACTTTAAGACTCGGGCCTCAGAGAATTCTTTCTTTCTCAGATAAATGTAGCAATCAATTGCGTGCAATAACTTCCATATTGGAAGCTGGTCTGGTTCCCAAACAAGAATCAGTACCTGAAGTTTTGCTTTATTTAATTTCTAGATCTAATCTCATGATTTCTGTTTTTTTTTTTATGCATAAACCCAGTATCACCCTTCAGACACAATACTTCCATATTTTATTCAAAGCCAAGCCTTGTTCATTTCTCTAAGCAAATATTCTTTGGATTTCTTTTCTTCCCTTCACCTCCACTACTACTCCACAATCTAGTGCTCCAGCATCTCCACTGCCTGAATATATGCAATTGTCTCCTAACTGGTTGACCCACTTCTGATTATTCTACCCACAATCAGAGTTCCACACTGAAGCCACAGTGATTAAACCTTCAGTCACTTGTCATTACTTTTAGGGAGGTTTTTAAAATTCTTAATATGGTCTGTAAGATTCTGCATGCTTTTAGATCTGTTTAGTTCTACAGTCATCTTTTACACGGTCATTTTTGATCTTCCTCTTACCTCCTTGCCCTGCCCTCCATAGGCTATCTTCAGTCTCTCTACATCACATGCCTGCTCACATCCCTTCTGCCTAGAAAACATTCTCCATTACCCTTGCTTCTTTTGGTCTTCTAAGTCTCAATTAAAGCAAACTGTGTAAATAATAATATTATGTAAAAGTAATCTAACCACTCCAATTAAAAGTCAGACTGAGACTGGATAAAAACCATATACATTGGATAAAAAGCACTTAAGTAATACATGTTGAATTTGATGATGGAAATAAGTTAAAATTAACAACAAATATAAAAAATATATCATGTGAACACTAAATTAAAGAAAATTAGAGTAGCTATACCAGTGTCAAAGTTAAATTTCAGACAGAGAATACTACAGGAACAAAAATGCTCACTATTTTTCTGTAAAGGAGGTCAACTCAGTAAGTAGAAGTAACAATACTAAACCAATATGCACTTAGCAATAGAGCTTCAAAGCATATGAAGCAAGACCTGTCAGTGCAGCAAGTAGAAATCAATAAAATCTGCAATCTTTATTTGATATTTCAACACCTCTATTTTGTAATAAATTGCACAAGTAAACAAAAAACCAGCTAGGTTATGGATGACTTGAAAAACTGTCTTAACTTAATTAACATTTATAGAACACTCCACCCAAGCAAAGTAAAATACAGATTCTTGTCAGGTATATATTGAACATTTAATAAGATAGAGCATTTTGGGGGCAATAAATATACTTCAATTAATTTGAAATAATTCAAGTGACATAGGAATCTTCTATGACAATTATGAATTAAATTAGAAATCAATAACAAAAGACATGTGAAAAATTCCCCAATATTTGGAACATAAGTAACACCCCTCTAAATAGAAGAAAATGTCACTAGGCAATATAGGGAATATTATTATACCATAATTTGTAGAACTTAACCAAGACAGAAGTCAGAAGAAATGTACCAGCACTAAATGTCTTTGCTTCTACCTAAAGACATTGAAACAAGAGTAAATTTAATGAAAAGTAAGCAAAAGAATTACAATGGAGATTAAATGCAGTCTCCTTCAAAGAAATAGAAGACAGAAAAACAAAAAAGAAAATCAATGAAAACAACAGTTTATCCATTGAAATGATCAATAAAATTGGTCAGCCTCTACCCAGGTTGATCTAAAATTAAAAAAAAGTCATATTTTACTAAATCTAGGAAATGAACAGATGACATTATTGTCTATAAAGAGAATCCGGTGGAATTACAAATTAGCTACTAGAAATAAAAAAATAGTAAAATGGCAAAATACAACTGGAAATGGAAATTTAATTTTTAGATATTATTTAAAATGGTATCAAAATGTAAAATACTTAATGATCTGACAGAAGGCGTATAAAAATGAAGTAAACAAATATCACTGAAAGATTTGTTTTAAAAATCTTAAACAAATGGAAAAGTAATCTGTGCTCATGAATTATGAAAGTTAACATTAAACTCAACATCTTCCTCAAATTTACCCGTAGATGTATTGCAAACCCTGTAAAATTTACCCCAGATCTCTCTGGTATAAATTAACAGGCTAATTCTAAAATTTGTATTGAAATAAAAAGTAAATAGAATAGCCGAAACAACTTTGAAAAAATAAATTTAAGCGTGGAGACATATACTACCAGACTTCAAGTCTTAATATAATGTTACAGGGAAAAAATAGTGTGGTAGAAGTCTAAAGATAGACTATAGATCAGTAGAAAGAATAGAGATTCACAGAAATATATCCATACATTTAAGAAAAATTGATTTTTGACACATGAAAAAATCAGTGGAGAAAAGAAAATGTTTTCAGCAAATGGTTTTGAAGCAATTGGATATTTCTATAAAAATGTGCCCCCCCCAAAAAAAAGTGAATGAGTTTATTGGCTGGGGATTTAGCTCAGTGGTTAAAGTGCTTGCCTTGCAAGCACAAGGGCCTGTGTTCGATCCCAGCACCAAAAAAATAAATAAAGCACAGAGAAAGAAAATACTGATTGTGACAGAAAATACTGATAAATTAGGCTTCACAAATTAATATTTTTGTTCATCAATGAACACTAGTAGGAAAATATTTCTAAAGCCATGGATTTGGAGAGTACATTCACAGATAAAATATCTAATAATAAACATTATTCCAGAACATATAAAGAACTATCAAATATAATATTCATATATATATGTCTCTCTCTATATATATATAGGTAAAATGATTTTAACCAAGTTACAAAGGATGCATATAGATGATATGGATGGCAAATAAGTACTTGTCCTTAATACTAAGAGAAATATAAACTAAAACTTCAAAATGTACCTATGGACATATATCAGTATGTCAAAAATTAAAAACAGTTTCTCTATCATATGTTGACAAGGATATAGAGCAATTGGAATTCTAACATTTTACTGGTAGCACAAAGTCTTGGGAAATATTTTAGAATAATTTTTTAAATGTTCGATATATCTGCCACATGACTTAGTCATTAGGAAGTATTCACCCAAGAGAAATTAAAGTGTATGTCTATACAGGGACTTACAGATGAATATTTATAACATTGTTTATAATGCTCCTAAATCAGAACAACCCACATGTCCATTAACAAGCAAACTGATTTATAAACTGTGTCTAGTCATACAATAGAATCATAAGGTAAAAAGAATGAACTATAGATACGTGTAACAATACAGAAGATACTAATTTTGTCAAGATAAGAAAACAAAATTAAAAAAAACATGTATGATTTTCATTTGTGTAAAATTGTTTCAAAAATGCAAACTAACTTTTAATGACAAAAAACAAATCAATATGAACTGGAGATTTGGAGTTGGTCAGAAAGAAGGAATTAACAGGGCAAGAAAAACTTTCCGTGGTGATGGATATATGTTCATGGGTACATATGTGTGCATGCATGTCTCTGTGTGTATCTCTAAAAAATTATCAAATTACATACTTAAGAAAAACTGCAGAATTTTGAAAGAGCTAAAAAAAGCATAGATTGAAACTAGCAATGATAGAAGCAGGAACACAGGTGGTATACAGGCCTTTGACCTCACCCTGCTCAGGGCCTTGGGCTACATTCTTCACAAGACAAAAAACCCTTGAAGGTTGTTAGTAGAGTAGTGACTTTAATTTGCATTTTAGACCCAAGACTAGCAGCAGTAAATGGAGGAAGCTGGCAACACACAAAACATGTGCACACACATATTCTAACACAGTAATGGAATACATGTTCTAAATAATCTCTGCAGGATTTCCAAAGAAATGAATCAGCATACATTTGCAAAAGTACTGATGGGTTTTGAGACTTATTCTACATGCCTTAAAACAAACTGGCACACAAATCCGTAAGAGGCATAACAGTGACTTACGCCAAGCCCGTGTGAGTTCAAAGTCCATTTTACTTTCTGATACACATCGAGGCAGATCTGATTTCAAAGCCAAGTGGTGATGAGGACTTCTATAATTAAATGAGAATAATCAGAATTTCGCTCAAATCAGAAAGCAGGCCAGATATTAATGCTTGGACTTGCTGTGGCCATTCCTAATGAAAGATGTACATTTATGTGGCTGAAGCATTCAGTACTACTCATGGATTATATCTATACCTCTCTATTTAAAAGTATGAGTTGAATTCCCAAAATTGTCTCTAGTGCTGCACCATTTGAAAGAGATGAGAAGAAAATTCTGTCTTCTTCAAGGACCATGAATTCAGTAGGCCATGATACTGCATCTGGTTGGAAAACAGTGTCTCTAATCTAACCCTAATTACATCGTTTCTCAGTGTAGTGCCCCAGAGTATAGAGAAGCAAGAATGCCAAACTTAATTCTGCAAAGAAGAGGTTAAACTCTGAAATCATCAATCTCTCTAGAAGTATGAATAGTATCTACTTCTCCACTTGATCTTATTTGGAAGCTTTTGAAGAAATCAGACATTTTGACAACCCAGAATGTCAGTCATTCATTTTGTGGTAAATGAGTATAAACCTACGTGAAATGTGCCTTTTTGGTTTTACAAAACTGTTGAACAAAAAACCTCTTTGGACCTTGGCTAATAGTACTAATCAAAACTTTAATAACAGGCTTGTCACTTACCGTTCTTATTATGAGTTGGATGGATCCAGAGGCTCCTTATGTGGTTTTCACACAAAAGAATAAGGAACAAGTGTTTCAGTGCTTTTACAAAGTGGTTTTTGAAGAAACGACAAGAAAGAAAAGGGAATAATTCTGGACCTAAAGATTAAGGAATTCCTCTCTAATTTGGCTAAAATTTATTGGTTCCAAAAGAGAAAAATCCTAATTCACTAGTCCATCAGTCATTTATTGAGCTTAGTCATTTTTTTTTTTTATCATTGGATCAAAATGCTTGACACCTGCAATCTAAAGGAGGAAAACTTTATTTTGGCATGCTGTTTCAGAGGTTTTGGTACATGGTTGGCTCTCTCCAAGGCAGAAATGGCATTGGGGAAGGGCATGGCGAAGGAAAGCCTCTTAGCCCATGGCATACAGGAAGCATATAGCACGTGGAAGAGACAGAGCCAGGGACACACGTGTCAAAGGCATGGCCCCAGCGACTCCACTCCTGCAGCTGAATCCTGCCTCTAACAGCACATTCAGATAATCCCCGGGTGAGAATACCACCCATACGATCCAGTCACCCTCTGAAAACCTCTTCTCTGAACATAAAGACTTTTGGGTGACACTTCTGATCTAAACCATCATGTATTAAGCAGAACAGTAAGAAAACAGCATAAAAAGGTTAGATCTTGTAATTTATTCATGGGACTGATGAAAATTGATAAATCATAGGCAGTAAAATGAATGCCTTGGCATCAAGCAAACTGGATTCCAATACCTCCTTCCTAAAAATTCTCCCCTTTTTTGCACCTCTTTTTCCAATGACTCTTTATACAGATAAATTTTGTTTGAATTTTCCATCCATGTTTATAGTAATTGCAGTTGCTGATCCATAGTTGGAGAGTGTTATGAAAATAAATGTTATTTCTTAAAACTACATGGAAAGCCTTATATATTAAGTATAAATAGTTGCAGTCCTCTTTAAACTATGAATCAGGCTGACCTGAGAAGACGGTCTTCAGAGAAGGGTGTATTGTGTGGTGGTTACGGACGAAGATGAGTGAGATGACCAAGTCAGAAACATCTGCACCGTGATCTCCACCTCAGTCAGTCCCAGCCATGTGGACACCAGCAAGCTAATCTTTTAAGCTCACTTCACTCAGCTTTAAAATAGAAATGACAGCAGTAACCCCTATGTATGGGCCCGCTTTAAGAATGAAATCAGGTCATGTGGGAAATTAATTTGCTCGGTGCCTGGCAAGTAACGCTATTCTGAATAAACCGGAGGTGCCGTTGTTAGTAGTTAGTGCTCCATACGAAGTCTTCTTTCAAGTTCAAGGGAAGCATTCTCTAGCAAGTAGCCAATTTACCAGGCTAGACAAATCTGTGAGATGATGTACTGATAGAAAAATCCTCTAGAAAGCTCTCCATGTACAATTCTCTTTTAATTATCCTGATTACTTCAGAGAAGTTCCCCAGTTACTAATACATAAAAACACCTGCCACTCTTTATTTGAACAAAGATCTGTTCAGTGGGAAAGATTAGCCTATAGCTAGTCTTCCTCTGAAGATAGCAGCTTTAGGAGTGAAAGATGAGGTCGGAAAGATGCAAGCCATAGAGGTGTTATGTCAGAGAGTTCAACCCAAAATATTGACCACATCACATTGTCTGTACATTTATAGAAGAGAACATAACTTTTAAATCAAAAGATTATGTAACCCAGTAGCCAGATTTTGGTATGTAACACTCATTTCCAATAAAGGGTACAAAAGTTTCCTAAAGAAATAAGTGAATTTAGAGCTATGGTGTGAAATTTACAAAGTAACTGAGATCATCTTGCAATACTGGAAACTAAAAAATTGCTTTCGAAATGGTGACGTTTGGTCAAAAGAACACAGAAACCAGCTGACAAGTGGTATCATGAATAGAACCCTAGAGCAACAAGAGAATATTAAAAACACAATGAAATATGTAGTTTAATCAAAATGTATTGATATTGGCTTGATAATTGGGACAGATGTGCCATGTTAATACAAGATGTTAACAACCGAGAAAACAGAGTGTAGGATGTACAGAGACTCTGCACAATCTTTGTAACATTTCTGTAACTGTAAAATTCTTCCAAAATAAAGCAGGTAATATGCAAGGTATTGTTGGAATTATGTAACTAGGTTTATTTTATTTTACTTTATTTTTACCAAGAACACATATTGGTACATTGTAGATAAACACAATGATCATATTCATCATAGTTAATTTGTATCTATACATGATATGTCTTGGTTCTCCCCCCTGCACACCCCTCCCTTCCACTCTTCCTTCCCCTTCTTATTTACAATAGCTTTATTTACATTTTTCCATTTTTTTCTTTTCCTTTTCTCTTTCCCTTCCTTCCTTTCTCCTTCTTCCCTCTCTAGTTCTATTTCCATTTGAACATTGTCTTTCTTTTTCACAATATGTATTATAGCTTTTTGTCCTTATTTACACTTATGGTTTTTCATATCAGAAACAGTTTGATATATAGTCATGTGTGTCAAGTTTATTTCACTTAAGAGTATGTTCCTGAGGTGCACCCATTTACCTATAAATGTTTCAAGTTTATCATTTTTTTTATGGTAGAGTAGTACTGCAGTGTATAAAAAGTCACATCTTCTTTAACCATTCAGTAGTTGCTGGGCATTTGGGTTGTCTCCAAACATGGTTGTGCATATATCATTGTGGTACGATGTTTTCTTGGTTCTGGGAAGATACCAAGAAGAGGTTTTGCCAGCTATTCCTCAGACAAAAGTCTAAATTTGAGACTATATAAAGAACTCAAAAAAAAAAAAAAATCAGGCCCCCCAAATTTAAAGACTCAATCCAAAAATGGGCTCTGAAATGAATGGACACCTCTCAGATGAAGAAATACACATGGCAAGTATATATGAAAAAGTGTTCAACATCACTGGTCATTCAAGAGATGCAAATTAAAACAACGCTAAGATTCCATCTCACTCCAGAAAGAATGGCTATTATCAAAAATCAGCGAATAGCAAATGCTGATGGGGCTGCAGGGAAAAAGGAACCTTTCTCCACTGTTGGTGAGAGTGTAGGCTGGTCCAACCGTGGAAATCAGTGTGGAGATTCCTCTAAAAACTACAACTAGAGATTCCATTCGGTCCAAATGTAACTAGTTTTAAACTCAATTTTTGATACTTTCTTTAAAAGGTATTCTCAATGTCTAATATAGTAGCTACTACCTACATGTGACTTTTTAACATTGAAAATACAAATAGTCCAAACTGGAATGGCTATATGTTTTAACTGTAACACACATTATGCTATAGAAAAACTTAATCCATACAAAAATGTAATATAAAATATTCTAATTAATAATTTTATATTGAAATGAGTATACTGTGGACATATTGAGTTAAATACTTTCTTAACTTCATCTTTTTTTTACTATTTTAATGTATCTGTTAAAACATTTAAAAATATATATATGGCTTACATGACGGTTCAATTGGATTACCAGGTTATAAACTATTAATAAGGACATGTTTGATGTTCAAATAATTTATAGTGACCAGGTATATGTTCTATGAGTTTACTTAAATGCTTGTAAACATGTGTAGCTTCCTTTTTTTAAATTATTTCCCAGCACTGTTGATCTATTCAAAGTGTATAAAATGGTGCTGCAAAAGAGGGTGCCACTACATGCTACTTACTTACTCTGTCATTGAGCTATATCATAAGCCATTGTTTATTTATTTTTTTAATTTACTAATTTATTTTATTTTTTGGGGTGCTGGGATCAAACTCGGGGCCTTGAGCTTGGTAGGCAAGCACTCTACCACTTGAGCTAAATTCCCAACTCCATTACTCATTTATTTTTAACAGAAGAAATCTCAACATATTATAATATTATAATTTGAGTTGTAAATTTCCCAATGTCTCTTATGTTCAAAGCTTGGTAGCCAGCCTGTGGTGCTTTTGGGATGTGGGGCAACTTTTAGGAGGTGGCATATAATGGAAGGAAGTAAGGTTTGTGGGCAGGCTGCTGAAGGGGACCTGGGGACTCCAGCCCTTCCTCTTTTTCTCTCTTCATTTCTCAGCCACCATGAGATTTGGAGAAGCAAGCTAGAAAAAGGCAAGAATGCTGTAAGCAGAGCTTGATGGCAGTTCTGATGAGCTCTCAGAAGACTAGAATGCTGATAGAAATTCAGAGAGAACATGCCAGGCTCATGTGATTTCTGGTGGAAATTAGGAATTGTGGACAAGAGGCCATGTACGTTACCTTCCAGCAAGGAGCTGTTGAGGCCAAAAAAATTTCTCCCAACTTACCCGGCACAAGGGTGAGCGGCGCCCAAGAACGACAAGAGAGACCAGGTTCGATGCAAAAACAACAAGCTATGTTCAAACAGAGCTCTGGGCCAATACGTACCCCTCACACAGGAGGCAGAGGTAATGGCCCCGAACTACAGGATTGTAGGGTTTTTATGGGGTAAGAAACAGCCGCAGGAAGGGGAGGGCGCGCGCGGGAGAGGAAAGCGTGGCGGCACATGATTGGTCCCCGCTGTTCCTTTTTGCAGTTCTTCTTGCAACTCTGGGTGTGTTGTAAGGTTCCCTGGAGCCCTGGAACAGAGAACTTCCCGGCGCAGGGTCATAAAGTGACCACATCTTGTACTTTACATTTTGTACATGCTTATTTGTATTCTGCATCTTTTCATTTCTTATTTCTTCTAGTGGTTAATTCTAATCATAGAATTATAGTTTATCATTTGGTTCTTGTATAGCTGCATATTGTTGTCTTAGAACCAGCAATTGGACAGCATTGATCTTATCTTTAACAAAAGCCAACAATTTGTTAATAAGGCAAGGGCCAAGGGTGAGCAGAAGGAGCAGTAATATCAAGGGACCAGCCAAGGCAGACATCAGGGTGGTCAGCCAGGGAGAGCGGGAAAACCAAGATTTAAATCATCCTTGCTGTGCTTCGCGATCTTTTTGTCGGTTAGTAAATCTCTCTCTGAGTTTGTGCATAGAGTCTCTAACGGCCCCAGTATGATCAACATAAAAACAACATTCCTCCTTTAAGGTTGCATAAAGTTCTCCTTCTTTTAGAAACAGTAGATCAAGGCCACGTCTGTTTTGGAGGACTACCTCAGATAAGGAGGTCAATGACCTTTTTAAGGCCTCAATGGAGCTTTGTAAATCTTCAAGGTCTTCATTAACAGTTGCCTGCAGGGATAAGAACCCCTGATTTTGGGTTATGAGGGCTGCCGCCCCAGTGCCCACTCCTGCAGTTATTCCTAAGCCTAGCAGTACAGCTAGAGTGAGGGAGATAGGCTCCCTTTTGAACCTAATGGTGCCTCAGTTAATCAGATTTTCAAATTCCGAGGCGTCATGATATGAAATCCTTGGCTAGAGGTGGACAAGAACGCAGTAATTGCGAGAGGAGTTGAAGACTCCCGTAGCGATACAGGGGGTTAGGCCAGTGTTATAGGCCCATTAAGTCCCATTAGGAGGCCTTAGGAAGCAGTCTGTGGAGGCAGGAGGGCCGGTTACGGTCTGGGCATAGAGATACTGGTGACTCAAGGGGACATTGCCTGAGCATAGCCCGGAACCAGAAACTTCTGTGATGGTTAAGCCCCCTTGGTCATGCCAAGCATATTGGTCATGCAAAGTGGAAATGCTAAAATTCCCCAGGGTGGCCATACCCTCATAATAGGGAGGGCTGGCCGTCAGGCATAACCAGCAGGACTCCATGATACTAGGGGTGGATTGGTTAAGGGCCTCGTAGGCATCCAGGATAAGATTGAACAATTGTGGTCCAACAACCCCAAGAGGCATAATAATAGTAGGGGGCCGAGCCGCAGCGCCTAGTTTAAGTCCGAGGTCGGTGGGGGCCCGGACATATATATATTGTAGCTGTGGCTAACTGATTTCTAGCCTATTTATTATTATATCCCGGATAGGGGTTGTTGTCATCCCAGGGAAGTCCTCCTTTATCATCAATAGGCTCTTCCCGGGGCATGTAGTGATCGGGGGTTTCCCAAGCCGCATCGGCCCCTAGAGCTAATTGACAAAGATCAATTTTTAAATCTGGCCAGGGTACAGCAGGAGATGTGACAACGGTGGAGTTTGCAATATCTCTGGCTTGGTTAATTATCTTCTAACTATATGTTTTTGGCTGATGAGGATTGGCCTTGCTTTTGTAGGCATAACTTAAGAGGATTATCAGTCCGTACCAAAGTCCATGCATTCTCATTAGCAGTAGGGGCCTTTTTAACATGGGAGGCGTGTATCCAGGTGGGGATCCCGTCTACATTGACAGCAGTCGGGGTAGTTAACAGTACCAGATAGGGTCCTTTCCAGCGTGGTTCAAGGTTTCCTGCATGATGTTTTTGCACCAGGACTGCGTCGCCCACTTGGAATCTGTGAGGCACGGACAATTCTCTAGGCTCATAGGAGTTTTTCAATTGTCTCCATATTTGAGTCTGCAGTAGTTCAAGAGCCTTAAGCCGAGCAAACAGAGGCTTGGAGGGGACAAAATCAGAGTCATGAATTATTTGATTATTCCTAGTTACTGGTGGTGGTGCCCCGTAAAGGATTTCAAATGGTGTTAACCTAGACTTCCCCGGGGTATTTTGCGTCCTGAATAACAGGAAAGGTAGGAGGGTTACCCAGTTTGGTTTGCCAGTCTCCAAGGCAAATTTGGTTAAGATCTCTTTTAGGGTACGATTCATTCTTTTTACTTGTCTTGAATTCTGGGGCCGGTAAGCATAATGTAATTTCCAAATTGTCCCCAGGTGGCTGCTTAGTCTCTGACTTACCTGGGCAACAAATGCCGGTTTATTGTCAGATCTAATGGTTAGTGGTACCCCAAACCGGGGAAAGATGTCTTCTAAGATCTTTTTGGTGACCATTTGTGTAGTCTCTTTTCTGGTTGGGAAAGGGGGAGGGGCTCGAAATTAAATCTTCCCAAACCAGGATATAAGGCTGTTGGTCTGGACGTTCCCCTGGTCCTTCCTGGAAAACAATAGTTTTTACCTTGTTTATAGTGCCCATATTGAAAGTTCCAACGCGGGGCCACCCCACGTCGAAAGTTGGCCATTTTGAGGAACAGAAGGTCCGCCATGGTCCCTTATGAACTTCCATTGACAAATTATGAGCTTGGGCTTTTACCTCAGCCCAGTGATCAAGGGTTAGAGAGAGTGGTGTAGAGACTTTTGACCCTATTTCTCCTTCAAAATACAGAAAACAAGGCAACATCATTAGGAGAGACAATAGCATTAGAATACCAAAGCAAAGCCGCCGCCCACAGTGGCGTTCAAACAAGAAACAAGAAACCGAAAGTAACCATACTGGGGAGCTGAGCATATTGAGTCTGTCCGACAAGAAGAACGTGCTCCTCTCGGAGCGGGCACAAAAAGGACTGAAGCAGGAGGATCCCATGATTCCCACTCACCCTGTTCTTTGGGGAAGGATTCCATGTCTTCCCTCACACCTGGGGCGGTTTCCGCGTCATCCTGCGGGGAGGATTTCACGTTTCCCCAGTTCCCCCAGAGGCGTCCCTCTAGGGTCGCAGCTTGTGAGTCCGAGCGCGTCCGCTCCCCGCAGCCACAGGGGTCCTTATGGTCCCCTGGGCAGCTGCTCCGTGGCTCCCCATTGGAGCCCCCTTTCCCATGGTTATCCCGAAGAAAAACCGACAAACCAGAGGCAACAACGACAACAACACATTGAACGACAATGGCGCCAACATAACCAGAACAGCTTGCGAACCGTAAGACTCTCTGTCGTACGGGGCGTCCGCTCGTTTCCCAGTCAATGCGCCAAATGTTGAGGCCAAAAAAACCTCCCCCAACTTACCCGGCACAAGGGTGAGCGGCGCCCAAGAACGACAAGAGAGACCAGGTTCGATGCAAAAACAACAAGCTATGTTCAAACAGAGCTCTGGGCCAATACGTACCCCTCACACAGGAGGCAGAGGTAATGGCCCCGAACTACAGGAATGTGGGGTTTTTATGGGGTAAGAAACAGGCGCAGGAAGGGGAGGGCGCACACGGGAGAGGAAAGCATGGCGGCACATGATTGGTCCCCGCTGTTCCTTTTTGCGGTTCTTCTTGCAACTCTGGGTGTATTGTAAGGTTCCCTGGAACCCTGGAACAGAGAACTTCCTGGCACAGGGTCATAAAATGACCACATCTTGTACTTTACATTTTGTACATGCTTATTTGTATTCTGCATCTTTTCAGAGCTTGTCCACTTTGGCCCATGTGTTGAGACTTTGTGGGAGACTGAGTTTAAAGGTGACAGACTCGTGTCTCTGACTGAGGTAATGTCGAGAGACCGCAGTGTTCAGGGGGAAACGTGGGCATTGCTGGCTGCTTTTAATTCAATTTACAAAATCAGAATTTAACTAAAATCGGATTTTAACTAAATCAGAAACGAAAAGCAGAGCTGAAAGTTTTGGAAAACTTCTATTTGAGTCAGAAAAAGTGTTTATAATGGGGCTGCCAGGGAGGATGCTGTTATTAAAGAAATTAGCAGTATTAAAAAGAAGTCACATACACTGCACGGGGACAATATAAAAGATCCCTTGTGGGTATCTCAGGATGGAAATCTGCAAAATTCCCCCCACTGAAAGCTAAATATGCAATCCTTTCATTTGAGAAGGAAGCTCCTTTGCACTATGCTCGAATAGAACCATCCAGGTAATTGTTTAACCAGGACTCATCTCCCATATTCAGCCATCGAAGTGCAGAGAGATTGCTGCAGCTACGGTCCTAGCAGGCCCAGCTATGGCTCTTTCTAGTGTCATGACTTGGTGTCATTTGTGTGCTGCTAGTTTGGCAGGAATGCAGAAAGCAAGGATCATCGTGTCATAGAGGTTTCCACCAAGGTTTTATAGGAATGTCTGGAGGCCAGGCAGTGAAACAGTATGAAAATCCCTGCAAGCCATCCCCGAGAAGGTGATGTGTGCAGCTCTGTGAGTGTAGCTGAAGCTGCGATGCAAACTCTAAGAAGTTAGCAGTTCCAGGAACATAGAGTGTTTGCTGAGGAAAGCTGCAGACAGCTTGGAAAGCCAATCCAAGAGAGGGGCCATGTGCTCTGCAGCCAGCAAGACTGTAGGGACGGTACTGCCTCAGTCCTTGGGGACCCACATTCTGCTATGATGTGCCCCGGATGCCTGACTAAACTATGAGATATAATGTTTTCCTTCCTAGGTTTTGTTCTTTCTTTTGTGTGATCCTTCTTTTCTATGTCTTTATTCTGCCCTGTTGGAATGGAAATGATTAACCTGTCCCACCACCAAATAGTCACAATACATGACTTGTTTTTTCTGGTTTTTACAGGGGTTCCCAGATAGCCTTGAGTCTGGGAGAAGACTCCAGACTTGGAATTTTAAACAAGGCTAGAACTGTTAAGACTTTGGGGACTCTTGTAGGTAGACCAAATGCATTTTGCATTGTGAGATAGAAATGAGCCTTTGGAGGCCAAAGGTGAAATGTTATTGCTCAAATCTTAAATGTCTCTTAAAAGTTCATGTGTTGAGATTTGGTCACCAGTTTGTGGCAGTATCGTGATGTGGTGGAACTTTTAGGAAGTAAGGCTTAATGGAAGGACGTTAGGTCACTGGGGTTGTGCCAAGTGTTGGCGAAGATGGGGATGATCCAGAACTCTCCTACACTGCTGGTTGGAGTATAAGTTGATACAGTCATTTTGAAGGATACTTGACAATATCTACTAAGGCTCAACCTGGGTATAGTGTTAGTCATCTGCTTCTAGAATACATACATGTACTCACAAAGTTTTAGAATATATGCATACATGAATATTTATTGCAACCATGTTTATAATATCTATGGTTTGAAACTACAGAAATGCCCTTAAATAGTAAAATGGATAAATTAGCTGTGCTATAGTCATACAATGGACTAGATAAGGCAACAAAAGTCGGGTGACCTACAACTATATTCACAACTCTTGTGACCACAGTCTTAATTTTAGGGATAATTTTAACAAAATAGAGCACATATTTTAAGAATCCATTTTATATTAAATTTGAAATTGGCAGACCCTGCTTATGTTGGTGAAAGTTGGGATAGAGGTTACCCTGTGATGAGGGTTGGGTGAATGACTGCATAGGGACACAAGAGCTATCTAAGGTGCGAATAACACACGCATTTGCTTCTAAAAAATATCAAATCGTCCATTTGTGATCTATAAGTAAACAAGTCCAGTGAAATCATTTACAAATACGATGTTACGATGGGGATCTGTGTCCATTTCCGGAGCTGGGACAAGGCTCAGTGCTGAAAGTCCAGGCAGCATCTCTGTGAAGTTGCACAGGCACAGAGCCCAATGCAGGTGTGCTTAAACTAATCTGTCCTAAACATTTATGGAAAGCTATTCCAGGCACAGTACTGAGTGCGTTCCATGAATTATTTTATTTAATCTGTAAACAGTCTCTACTACTATCTCTACTTTACTGAGAGGTAATTTGCTTGATTTGCCCAAGGTTGTGGTAAACTCAGACTTATATCCATGCCAGTCTGATTTCTGAACCTGACCTTAGCTACCATGCCAAAGTCTAATTTTTCTCCTCTCTTTATTAAATCAGATTCCTTGCACTTCAGGGGAATATTTTATAGGGCAATTATCAGCGGGTGATGACCTACAGGCTTCTTTGCAAACCTGCCATTCCCTCAGTCTGGAATTACAATATGGAATTTGTGAACCAAGTTACAGATGTGTGTTTAGAATACAGATTCGCTCACAACACTGGTAAACCCTCTGCAGGCATTTAGAAATCAGCGCTCCACGGGATATGCGTTTGGCGAAGAGCCACTTGTGGGCCTAGCAATAGGAAGATCCTGTATTTTCTGCATGAAGATGAATTAAGTTCCGTTTTATCATAATGAAGTTGTGTATGCCGGCTATGAGGCATGTGTCTTCTGAGCCTCAGACTTCACAGTTGCAGAGTGGGAAAATAGTTTTTTATTTTCAAAGTGTAGTTGTCTGCCCTTTTTCTTTTTCAGTATTTTGAATATTTACCCTGTGCTATGTAAAACTGGCAAATCCAAGTCTAAGACAGGAAACTTGCTGGGTGGTAGGAGTCAGTGGTAGAGCTAGATATTTTGAGACCTGAAGCTTACGAATTTTGGGGATCCATCTTTGAGGAGTGCCCACACATATGTGACTAGGTAAGAAAGTGAGTATTTATTCTGAATGAGAAAAAAATGACAAGAAATAGCTGGGTATTTTTGGTCCTTTTGTCCTTGAATGAGAAGTTTGACAAATATATTTATAATAGAATTGCTTTCTTTTTTATTTTATTTTATTTTATTTTATTTATTTTTATTTATTTATTTATTTATTTTGGTCCTGGGGATCAAATTCAGGGCCTTGTGCTTGCTAGGCAAGCACTCTACCACTTGAGCTAAATTCCCAGCCCTAGAATTGCTTTCTTATCAAAACTCAGCTTCTTCCGTCTGCCTAGAACATGCTATAATTCTCAGCTATTCCCAGTCCTCACAGTGGCTCATGGAAATAAAGATCTGGAATTTAGGTGACATAAACTTTATTACAAATCTGCCTTAGAAGGAGGCAAAAATCGAATCTGGTATGGCAGGTGTAATTCTAAAATAGGCCCAAGACCCCCACCTATTTAGTGAGCATGACCTCTGCTGTCCTCTCCCCGCAGCGAACAGGATGAGACCCGTGGATATGATGATGTCATTCCAGCCTTAAATTACTTAAATTACTTACGTGGCAAAGGTGGAAGGATTTTTCGGGTGTAATGAAAGAATCTAGTCAGTTTATTTTGCATTAATCATAAAGGAGGCTGCTGTGGGTGGACCTGGCCTAATCAAATCACCACCTGAGAGAAGGATGGAAGATTCTTCTGAAGCCTTGGAAGGAAGGAAGCTACCATGTTTGAGGGGTCATATGGTAAGAAACTCTAGATGGCGTTTAGGAATGAAAAGCTGACAGCCTGCAGGAAACAGGGACCTCAGTTCTCTAAACACCAAAATATTTACTCTGACAACTATGTGAGCTATAAAAGGTTTGTCGTCAATATGAGAACTAAGCTAAGGTAATCCTCCTGTCTCAGGCTCATGAATATCTGGAACTAAGACTTTGAGTCACCATCCTGTCTGTATATGTGGTTTAAAACTCTTATATTCATAATAATCTATTGTGTAGCACCAGAAACCTGAATACTCTGGATAACCAGAGACAATAAAGATTTAGTATGTCGTAGTTTGAAATTCATAGCGCTGCAATGATTGTTGCATCCACAAAATTGTCACAAGGAAAAATAGCTTGACCTACCAGTTTGTGGCACTCCTAAATTTCTCTGTGGCATACAAAAGAAGGACAACTGGAGTAATTTCAAATACTCCTTCTAATTTATGGTGTGATCCTGGGCCCACTGCCCCATTTCATGGGTTTCATTGTTCATATCCTCACAGTAATGAAGTGGGACAATGTGATCTCCAAGGATCATGCTAACCATGGCAATATCAAGAATCTAGTGTTATCAGATGACAAACTCCATGAATGCCAGTGACCTCCTTTGAGTTTTTGAAAGATTCCATTACTCCAGATAGCCAGGTCTCTTTCATTTCAAGATGGACTGGATTTGGTTTTCATATTTCCTTTCTACATAATACAATTACAAAATAGAGAATGATTTATTCTCAGAAATGCTGAAAAAAAAAAAAAGAAATGCTGTATTCACTTAGATTAACCACACCTAAAATAAGAACATTCCTGACCTGATAATTTTCATTTAGAACGTGCTGATTCAATAGAAAGACATCAAATTATATCCACTGTTAATTTTAAATTAACTCAAAGGATTTAATTAACACCTCTTCAAACAGAAAAGAAATAAGGATACTTTCCACTAAAGGAAATGAAGACCACTTAAGAGAATTTTTTGGTAAATCAAATTTAAACCCTGTGTCTATTCAAACCTTTTCACAATTTAGAATAGTCAGGGCAGAGATGTATATAAAGCAATTAGCAACTCTGGGGAATCAGTGGAGGAAGGATACCAAGGAAGATTTGATTAAGTGTTGAAATGAAGCTAGGGCTTTGTATAATAGTAGAAGAGAACCCTAGTCCCCGAGGTGTATGTTTAAACAAGCAGGAAGGATGTAAAACTGATGAGCTCACTAAAGACCACTAAATCAGAGTGAATGTATGAGAAGCCTGGTCAGTCCTTAGGTGCTGAAGGTTTTGTGCTGGGAAATGGCGGTGGGGCTGGGCCCCCAGACACCTCAGCTCCATCCTTAGCCTGCAAGAATGTCCAGGCTCGGTCGCCCAACATCACTGGACTTGCTTTGCTTCATTTTGATCAAAAATGACGTGCTATTTGTATTAAACCAGTGTTTTCCAAGATGCATTCTTTATGGTTTGAGCGTGTCTCCCAACGGTTCGTGTGCTGAGTATGTGGTTTCTGGTGTGAAAATATTGAAAGTAGTGGAATCTTTACAAAGTGGGCTCCAGCAAGACAGGACCAGATCACAAGTGAATACTTCCTTGTTGAAAGGATTCGCACTTTTCTCCTGGGACTGCATTCTTGGGCTAAGTTCCTGGAGATCAAATTACTATAAAGGTAGGCCACCACTCATACTTGATGTTTTCAGCATGTGGCCATTTCTCTGTCTGCTTCTCTGTGCTGTTATACAGTCAGGGCCCTCACCAGAGGTCAAACAAAGGAGACCTCCTGATCTGGACTTTTAACTTTCAAAACCTCTTTTCTTTATGAAGAGTTCGAAGTGTGGTATTTTATTATGGAAACAGGAAATGAACTAAGACTGCATTCCAAGTACCGCCTGTTCCTTGGGCTGTTGATTGGTGCTAAAACATACAGAGATTAATCTTTAATGGCAAAGACTTTTAGAAAGGGCTGGGTTAAACTGATTTAATTAGTGTTTCTTTCTTGGAGGTTTTGCTAATCTAATGGGCCATGTCATTCTCTCAGATGATTATCCCTTTTGCTCATTTCACGAAAGGATCCCCTGTTCTTAGACAAGACCTGAAAACTGTGTTAAACAGAACACATGTCGGAAAGTCCCAGATGATGTGATCTCTAAAGACCTTGCCAGTTCAACATCCTTTGAATCTTGATCATCTTGTCTGCACTTTAGCTCTAGGTATGTTTGTGAGCTGGAAAGGATGTTAATAGGCATAACACTTTTGACAGTAATTTACTAAGTCTCCTTGATGAGGACATTTAATTAAATATTCATTAGTTTCAAAGCTAAGCCTTGTTAACCATGGATTGATTTCAAGTGTGTGTTGAATAACCTTTTTAAAGTTCTCTTCATTGTTGATGTATGACCTCCCTAATACCCCCCAAATTAAGACTATTAAGTCAAAAAACCAAATTTCTTCCAAATATTTGGGGTTCATGGGTCTTTCTCTGTTCTTACCTACTTTACCTAACAAAATAAAGCTTGCCAAGTTGAGATTCCCTACAATAAAAACAGAATGTCTATGGCAGAAATACATAGTGCATTAAGATGAAAAAGAACATTGGAATGAGGTGACCTGGGTTCAACTCAGATTGATCACACTGAACTGTATTATTTCAGGAATTTTATTCAAATGGTAAGAGTACTCTGTCACCTTCTTCAACAGTAGGTACAACCAAGCTGTGTATTTGCTGAGTATTTACTAAAATTCATGAATTAAGCATAGCTTGTTCATTTCTTATAACCACAGAAGTGTAACATGTATTAAGTGAACTTCAACTTATTTGATACTATTGCAATTAAGCTTGCTAATTAAACATACCTCACTTGCTTCAAGTTTAAAAGATTTCCTTTACTTAAAACAATCATTTTCATGTAAGAACTCAGTCTTTAAGAAATTATGTACCTTGAGAATGGCATCGGGGCCATTAAAAGAATCATGTAAATAAAACCATACTTGGGGCTGGGGATTTAGCTCAGTGATTAGAGTGCTTGCCTTGCAAGCACAAGGCCCTGAGTTCGATCCCCGGCACCACAAAAATAAATAAATAAATAAATAAATAAATAAATAATAAATAAATAAATAAATAAAACCATACTTTAGCACTCAAGGTTCAACCCAGTTAAGACACGAAGGAATAAAAGAAATGGCCAAAATATCACATTTCTTTGAATCCAAGGAAATACATCATTATTTTAAGACACACATTATTATTGTGTATATTTACTAGATGACCTTAATAGTTAATATTTAACAATATACTGTCTTATAATTTCTATTTTATACTTAATGAAATAAATGTAAACTTTATATATGATTGTGAAGCACTCACCTTTTGAAAATATCAAAACAAATTATGACCAAAACTTTTATAGAAATTTTCTAAAGCTTCCCTGTATTCTGATACTGACTTTTTCTCTTAGATAAGTCAATGCCTGGGCTTTTTTTCCACACTAAATTGCCCTTGGTACCATCAGAACACTTGGTGGTATAACATTCTTAAAATAGTTTGCTAAAACAGGGACAACAAGAAAATCTGAAGACTTTGGGTGTGGATTTTAAATTGGCTTCTCCATGATGTGGAACTAGCCTAATTTTGATTTGTGTTTGAAAATGTTTCTACACTATTCTGATCTATTTTTTCACCGTTTGGTTCCTGAAGCTTTAAAACAATCTTCAGAATTTCTCCCTGTGTATCTGATACCCGAGACATTTGTTTTGACCTAGTATGTGTGATATTAACAAATGTGTATTCAGTGATCTCTCTTACGACTATCACTTCGCCTAAAGTGATTGCCGATTCTGTTGGTTGCAAGATGTATCCTGAGCCAAGAAATCTTAAAATACAGCAAGGATAGGAGCCACAGAATCTTTGAAAGATGGTATGACATGCACAACAAAAGAAGTAGAAGTTTAAAAATGTAACTGGTATATCTGGGCAATTAATATTTTTCTAATAGCAAACAGAGAAAGACTCTGTTCACATTGAGACTCTGGTCTGCCCAGGCCTGTGCCTAACAAATACACAGCTTGCTGCCAACAAGAAGAGAAAGAGCACCATTGTACAAACCTGTTCTCTTAGCTAATTCACAGATGAATGAAGTCACCATAGGTGTATATGAGAATGTGCAAAAAATCTAGGAATATTCAAGTAGACCTTAATCCAATGTGGAAGAATCATTGTCCTAAAACTATTGCTTTCGGACTGATCTGACCCCCTAATGTAGTATCACACATAGCTGTAATGGGAGCCTTGAAGTTAATCTGTTCCTGCAGGAGATCTTAGATCTATTACCATTTTGGTGTCTCCATACTGGGACATGCAGGGGATCCTATTTTCTGCACACTCCATACCATACTGTGAATTCAGTGAGCTGTCTTAGTCTACATTTCTGGCTACATCTAGCATTGTACATACAAAGATTCTCCTACAGTCTTGAAGCCATTAGGCTGGTTGTTTCTAGCTGCCTAGAAAAATTTGTCCCTGAACTTCTGATATTCTTAGATGTCCCCAAGCTCCATTTCGCTCTAATGTTTCTATTACCCACTTCTCCCCTTGCACATTGAGGCAAAGAGAGTTAGATATACTCCTTTTCAGCCTTTCTCTGTCATTTCTTCCTGTCTGTGCATCTTCCTGGTTAAAATAGGGTAGAGAGGTCAGGGATTTAGCTCAAGCAGTAGAACGCTTGCCTAGCAAGCACAAAGCCCTGAGTTCAATCCCCAGCACCCCCCACCCCAGAAAAATAGGGCAGATTTCAAGTTTCTCTTCCTTCCCAGTTGGAATGTCCCTTACATTATTTTCTTTTCCTTTGTCAGGTCTATGATGGCTAGGGAATATACAAGATATGGTCACAAAATACAGTGAACGATTAAATTTTTTAAAACTTATTAAAGGACACGTTGGGACACGTTGCTATTATCCCCCTCAAAATAGTTCCCCTTGCTTCACACACATATATCTCATTATTCTTGCCACTTTCTGGAGAATTTCTGGAAGTCCTCTTTCATGAGTGTCTTACTTGTGCTATCATGGCTGCTTTGATGTCCTGAATCAATTTGAAACATTTACTTTTCATCGTCATTTCGACTTTGGGAAAGAGCCAGAAGCCGCCCAGTGGCAGATCCGTTGAATAAGGTGGATGACGACGTACTGTAATGGTTTTACCAGCCTGCCCTTCCACTGGATGGTATTAGGCAGCAACATTCATTATCACACCTCATAAAGACATTCACGAAAGAGGACATTCAGAACTACTTCAGAAAGTAGCAAGAATGATGGGATAAGTGTGATTAAAGTAAGGAGGGCTATTTTGAGGGGAATTAATGCCAATGTGTCTTTTATTTTTTATTTGAACACATACTGTATTTTCTGATCAACCCTTGTAAAGAGAGGGTGGGGTGATAATGCAGTTTCTTCCTCAAATTAGAATAATTTTCAATGTGAAAGGGGCACTATTAATGATTACATTTAGAAAAAAAAACGTAAATCAGAGACAACCAGGCCTGGTGAGTACGTGGTACGCTAACCATCGCCCCTTCAGGAAGGTGGCCTCAGCTGAGGAGGAGCAGCCCATCCGCTGTGACACCTCTTTCTCAGAGAAGCTCATCACAAAGATTAGCCCAATAGGCAAGTATCTGTGGCGGGGTTCAGGAGTATGGTCTGTGCACTTCTACTCAGCACTCTGTAGGCTCATCTCAGCTTACAGCTTCTCTTAGTTACTTTTCTCTCGTCGCTGAGACAAAATACCTGACACCCAAAGTTAAGGAAGGAGAGGTTTATTTGCCTTAAAGTTTGTAGAGGTCGCAGTCCATAATCAGCAGGATCCAAGATGGGGTGGCATGGCGGACATGCAGAAAGCAGCAAGGTAAGCAAGGGGCCTAAACAGCTTCTTTCTGCCCCTTAAACCTTATCCAGGCTGCTAGGATCAGGGCGGTGCCGAACCAGTCAGTGGATTGATTTAGTAACCACACGCCCTTAATCCCAGCATCACACACTCTAAATTCAGCCTCCTCTTAGGACTGCATGAGGCTTTGAGGGGGACACCTAGAAACAAACCATAACACAGCTCTTCATCTATTGGCTTGAGCCTCTGCTGAGACTGCGTTACAGCTTCCCTTTGCCTTCTGCCCAGTCCTGCTTCTGTCTTGTCCCCAGATGTAAATGCTCAGGGCATTTCTTAACCAATTTCTTTCCCTCATATGTGACTCCTTTCAGACTGTGCTGCTCAGAGAGAATAATCCGAAACCCTTCGTAAATGTGGATATACGTTCACCCTATTCGTGACAGGAAACATATAGGCATTTTACTATGTATAAATTATCCCTCAGAAGACTCTTTCTCTCTCTCTCTCTCTCTCTCTCTCTCTCTCTCTCTCTCTCCACACACACACACACACACACACACACACACACAAGTGCAGCATGTTCAAAGCATTGCAAAATTAAAACTTGAAAAATATTTTTATTACTTTGTGAAGTGGAAAATAACCTAACCTCACCTAATAATTGAATGAGAATTGAGAAAGTAAATGTGAAAAGCCTGAGAGTAGATCTGACACTCAATTACATAAAATGCAGACAATCTTGGGTTTTTTTCTCATTCTGCCTCAAAAATGATAATCCTGATAAACCTGTTTTTCACTAAAAATATGTATCTTTTTAATTTTGGTTTTTTTGAGACAGGGTCTTACTATGCAGTTCAGGCTGGCCTTGAACTCACTATGTAGCCTGGGCTGGCCTTGAACTTGTGGCAGTCCTCCTGCCTCAGCCTCCCGAATGCTAGGAATTCAGGCATGCACCACCACGCCCAGCCAAATATTTTGCTTTTTATGATCCTGTGTCAGATATCCTGAAAGTTCTTTGTAGCATGAATGATTATAGAACTGAAATCAAACTATGCTCAAAGAGCTAATACCAAAAGGATTGCATTAGTCATAATGCAGGATAAGAAAGGTAAACTTATAGGAAGAACTTCCAAAAACCATTATGGTAAAGATTACACCAGTCTGGAAACTGTACTTATATTATTTGCAAACAATTGTCTTTCCCGTTCATTCATCAATTTAGGCAAAAAATAATATTTATTGGTGTTTACCATGAATGCACCACTTGTTGAAGGTAAAGAAGCTAATATGATATTTTTCTTGCTGTCTCATAAACTGTGCTTGTGGGTGAAAATATATAAGTAAACCTTTTAAATAATATGACATTTTTTTTTCTGATAAAATACATGGTTTCTGCAGGAGCTTAGTGAAATAGCAATTAACCATGCCAAGAACAATCAAGAAAGTCTTTCAAGATGAGGTGAGAACAGATTTGATCTTGATACTGAACGAAAAGTCAGTCTTCCAAAATTTACAAAGTGTAAGAAACAAGTTTAAGGCAGAAGAAACAACTCATACAAAGGCATGAAATTATTACAGAACTCAGAGTATGCAGTAATCCATAAGTAATGTTGTAGATTAAGATAGCATTTTTATGAATAAAAGAAATAATGAAAAGGAAATAGAAAATGTAATAATAATGAAATGTTATTAAACATCTGCTGTAAACAGGAGAAAGTTCCAGGGATGTTCCTTAGATGAATTTATTAGATTCTCAAAGTTGTATGAGTTAAAAACTATGATCACCCTCAGTCTATGGGTCTTGAAACCAAAACACCAAAAGATGGAAGAAATTGTTCAAGGTCACGAGTCTCTAAGCCAAGATTTTCATCAAAGTAGCCTGGCCCTCTGCACTATGTTCTAATCCTTCCAGATTTTGAAGGCGAGGGGTGTCATTGGAAATCATACCTTGTATGGGAGGCACACTGATGGCAAAAGCCAAATTATTTAGACGTATGAGGTCCAGCAGTAGAGAAGATATCAGAGATTGGTTTGGAACCAGAAGTGTCATAGCAAAGAGTGACAAATTCGTCATATTAAATTTAGATGTTTATAATGTCTATTATGAGGATGTTAAGGTTGAACCTCGTAAAATTGTCTGGGACTGAATGATGAAGCCTCATTTTATGTATTTGTTTTTTTTTTAATTTTAAATTTTTATTAGTACTTGTTTGTAGTACATACTAGTTGATTCATCCTAGGGAGTTGGTATGAATACATAACACAGCTGAATTACATTTACTTCCCCTTCCCCGCCCTCCCTATAATAATGTTTGAGCATATCAGAAAGATTTAAATTCAATTCATGACCCTATTTCTCACCAACTTTAAGAGTTTTGACAGATTGCTTCTCATCTACATATTTTTGCTTTAAATAATCAAAATTTATAGATTGGTGGAAAGGTATATAAATGTAACTATAAGATAACATTATTCTTTATAAAGGAACTTTGTGATAATTAAATTAATCCAGTAAAATCCCTAAAACATTGTGGGCTCTTAATAGGTTCTAGTTGCTTTTCCTGTGACCTAACAGGATATGTAAAAATACTTTTATACATCTGAAAATTAAAATGCTAACGATGGGCAAGGCATAGCTGTTTTGTGAGAGATATGCTTCTTCCTTTTTTGATGTGCCTGAAAAATATTCTCTTGGCCGCAGTCATTTTGTTTAAAACTCAGTAACTTTGACCTTACAAAGTCAATATTGTTGTTGCATTCTTCGAGCTTGGCAAGAAACAAGGTTCCAAGCACTGAAGCAAATCTTTTTCTGTCTCCCTTGATCTATTTTTCCTGCTTTGAAGAAAATGTTTCATGTATTTGACTCCTCTATTTATATTTCAATCCACAGTGTTACCGGATTTGCGTGTTCACATTCACATTTTCATTTGTAAGATTTATATAGAATATGTCCTTTGCATAAGTGTGTAACATAAAATACAGTCTGTATGTAAAGAGTAAAATGTATTTATGAATATATGAGCCCCAAACATAAATTCAGTGATACTCCACTGAAAGAAAAAATTGCAAGCATTGAGAAATGGGGGTGCTGTAATACTTCGATTTTCTCAGGAAGAAAATTTCTCAGTGGTAAAATCTTTCAGGGGAGAGAGCAGAGGGAAGGAGCCCAGAAGCAGCTAAGTTTAGAAAGACAGCAAGCAGGTGGTGGCCCTGAGCAAGCCAAACAAGGGCTAAAACCAGCAGAGCTAAATTCTGTAAAGGGGCTAAGTAGTAGGCAGCTCCATAAACATTAGGAGCTTACCATTTAGTTAGTTACAGGTGAAAATACAGACAGTGAAGTCCTCTGGTTGTCAGAGGTGGAGGATTGAGGTGTCCTGGGTAGATGATATGTGGGAGATATTTCCTAGTACCCGATCAGACCTTCCAAATGATCCAACAGCAGAACCTGGGAATAGAAGACGGTTTCTGTGTTTGAGGGAACCGACTAGTGGAGATTCTGCCCTTTCAGTATTTGGCTTGCAGGATCAGCCTGGATTTTAACAGTTTACTCCCATTAAGAAACAGGAGGGGCTGGGAATTTAGCTCAGGGGTTAGAGTGCTTGCCTAGCAAGCACTAAGGCCCCGAGTTTGATCCCTGGCACTGAAAAAAGAAAAAAAAAAAAAAAAAAGGAAAAAAAAATGAGGCATTGCTCTGTAAGTTTTTCGTTTATCTTCCTGATTCTGTTTTCCAAAGTATAAAAGGGCCGAGGGGTGCTATCCTGAGTGTAACTGTAAGCATAAAATGTTAAGTATGTGGTGATATATTTTAAAACATTAAATGTTCCTCAGTAGATGGGAGATATTCTTATCAGTGTTAACATTTTTAATTCATATATGAGAGAAAGAGAAAGGACATTTTGACTTCTTAAATCTTACTCTAAAAAAAAAAAACTGCATTTCATTGTGTGTGTGTGAGTGTGTGTTTCCTACTACAGACACTGTTGTCTTATTCTGGATATTACTTTTTAAAAACATTTTGCTTCTTCTCTAACCTGTTAAAAAGAACCTAATTCTAGTTTCTATTTTCAAAGGATGATGAAAAGTAGTGACTTTGTTCTTCATAGTCTGGAATGTGCCAGCCAAATCTATAACCATTCAAAATTCCAAAGTCACATTTTTCTTTCCTTTATTCTATTGGCCAAAAGTAATTTCAAATTATTTTTTCTAAAAGAGAGGTGGGATTAGTGTTATCACAATATTTTACTCTTCTTTAAAATTGATATGACCCATGTGATTCAAATGTGCACATGTCTTAATCTGAATTAGTTGTGACTAACTCATGGCGAGCGCCTAGGTCTCAGTAGTTTGGTACAAGAGTTGTATAATTCTTATTCATTTAGATACTAATGAGCAGAACCTGGAGTTAAAGAGCGTTGCTGAGCTTGATGTATCAGACGAGTGGGGATTCTCTACTTTGAGGATTTGGCTTTCAAGATCAGCCTAGATTTTGATTGCCAAGTAGCATAAAAGAAACAAGAAACAATGAACCATTGTGAAGGAAATTATTTATATGGGCTAGACTTGGAAGTGTTGTATATCTTTCATGATTATTGCTTAACCAGAACTTATTTCTGTCACAATTTGGGGAGGCTTGAGAAATATCTTCTGGGACTGGAGATATCCTCAGTACTAGAGTTCTTTTCTGGCCTGCATGAGACATATTTGACCCCAGAACCACCAGAAAAAATATCTGGCTGATTAACAGCTTGACAGAACAAGTAAGAAGCATAAATAAATTTTGGGAGTAAGATTGTCAGTGTTCTTAATTCAGGTTTTTAGTTGTTTAGTCTGCTGAATACCTAATAAATACCTCTGCTTGGTTAGGGATGGGTAGTATTGCTTTATTAGACTGAAGTTTACCTTGATCTTCTCAAATACTCAAAAGTGGCAGTGAGGAATGAAGTCCTGCCTAGAGCGCCACAGAGAGTTAGCTCGGAGTCCTAACTCAGGTCTTCACTAGCTAGGTCTTGACTCCTCTGAACTGTGGTTTCCTCTTCTATATAGTTGTGAGAATGAGACAGAGCTTGACCGTGTTTCCTAGGAGTTACTTGGCTTTTCTAAGCCATTGTATCTTGATTTGTGAAACTAAAAGTAAAAACACATCTTATCAATGTTTCTATTGAGCCTGAAGATGGAATATGTAAAATATGCAAATCAAATACTGTATTCAATTGTCTAGCACAAAGTGGATGCTTAATAGTTGTTAGATCTTATTAAGTTGTTTGCATTATTACCAAGTTAGTGCAGATTTTTAAAGATGGCAACATGGATAGCATTCTTGATATACCAGAATAGTCCATACATCTTAGTATCACTTTGAAATCACTGAAGACACATCAGTAATGGGTTTGTTATAGGTCTCTCAAACACTGATGGCCTTCATTGTTCACAGCTTATGCAGATGATGGTCTTAATTTTTTCATATAGCAATAGATTGCTTTACAGATGTGTTAGCAACCTATCATACTGAATTGTCATCGTTGTGCATAATACCTAAATTGTCACCACATAAATTACTCAGTATATTATCTTTAGTTTCTTGCAAAAACAAAATATCCATCATCATGTACATCATATTTTGTGAGACACTTTATTGTCCTAATATTTAAGATAACTGAGAGAAAACCTCTTTGGAGGATTTTTTTGATGGCTTGATATAGCCATTGTCCAATATTTGTATATAAGCAATTGTATTAAGTGGGCACTCTAGCTGTGTTCTACTGTTATACAAATCCATCTCACAATAGCTATTATTGATGATTTCTTGGAATAGAAGTGTCTTCTTTAGTGTGTAATGATAATTTTAATTTTTATGCTTATTTCTTATAGAATGACACTATACTTAATCTCTCTTCATGAGAAACATTTAAGCTTATTTGACTTTATTGTTTCAAAAATTGTGTAGAAATTAATTTTCCATGGGACAAATGTGAAAATAGACAAAGTCTAAACTCTACCTAAAATTAATCTTGGGAAAATAATTTAGCCTCTACCAGCCTATGGTATGAGACAAGCAATATATATCCACCACAAAGAGATAGATCCATTCAGAGTACAGGGTGAAAAACTGACTGCTCCATACGGTTCTATAAGAACCTAAAACTGCGGATTTTACGACAGTATTGGATACTTCATTTGGGAACATTTTGCATCTATCCTCTAAACATTGCTGAGTCTAGAAGTCAAACAGAACACACTTTGGAGGACACCATAAATGCCTTGTTTGCTTGCTACTGTTTACTCATGTTTTCAGACATAATTTGCTGAGGAATGAGATGAGATAAGTGGAGATGTTTGTTACTAAACTCTGTTCCTTGCATTTTAGCTACATCTGTAAAAGCAGATTTCTGGATCTAAGTGCTAGAAAATGAATTACTGAAGTGTAAAAGTGGAACTATGTATTGAAAATTACAAAACACCCAGAGACTGGCTGGTCTGTCTTATCAGAGAAACTAGTTTTGTGAGGAGTTTAGTGGTTAAGCCGTAAAGACACCTCTACTTCCTAACTGGAAGCAAATAGTCTGCCCCTTCTTTCCTGCCTTTTGCCCCTGGAAAAAAATCCCATAGCTAATATGTTGTAAATGTTAATGAATTCAGTGCCATTTCTTCCACCATTGCCTGCATTTTAATTGCTGTATAGTCTAAACTGGTGACTATATTTCCCAACCCTCAAACCAGGACACTTTGCCTGACACATGGTCTGATTCTGGGATATAAACTGTGCCAAAATAAATAACCAGGCTGAAGCTTAGACTAAAAACCCAGGACTTTACAAAGACTAAATAACTTATGGCATTAAAGACATCTCTTCGTTCCTTGGGAAACATGCTCATTTAGAAAATCAGAAAAATAGACATAAGATATGTGACTTCTGTAAGATTTTTATTTTTTTTCTGATTCTTTTTCTGGGTGGGTAAGACATTGTGAAAGACAGTTATTTCTTAGAGGAATTCTAAAATTTCTAAGGTATAGTATGCATAATTAATACCTTGCTGGATTTCTAGGCTATTGCTAAGGAATCCTTTCAAAAATTTGCATTAAGGGAAAAGAATGGAAGAAGGAGGTTAAAAAAGAAAATTACTACATGTTGAATAGGTCTTAGTTTTTCAGAAAACCCTGTATTTAGAGTTATTAATTTAATATTTCTCACAACTTCTTTTAAATATTTCAATTTTATGGATAGGGAAACAGACACCCCACAAAATTGATAACTTGTCTAAGGTCACACAAATTCCAAATAAAAGAACCAGCATTTAAGCATAGTTTTAGTGAAACCAAGTTAAACTCCTACAACTACTACATGTTTTTTTTTTCTTTTCAAACATTCAAGTGCATTGTTTCAACACTTAACAGTTTTGTGATCCTCTGAACCAAACTATGTGTTCTTAATACTCAATTCAATTCTAACATAAATTATCCAGAATTAGTGCAGACTCCAGAGTCGGTTCACAAGACTCTTCTTTCTTTAGATATCAGCAACAAATGGGATGATCATGTTACTGGCACTTCTTCCTGGCCAGTTACAAATCAAGGGGGTCCCCTGACCTCTCTCACATCTGAAAATTTTCTAGAATAACTTACGAAACTCAGGAAAGTGTTATACTTACAATTTTAGTTTTATTGTAATGCATACAACTCAGAAATGGACAAATACAAGAGACACATAGGGGAAGACATGGTGGGGTCAGGTACAGAGCATGCGTCCTCTTTGGGACCCACCCACTCAGCACATCCGTGTGTTCACCAACTATGAAGCTCCCTTAACCCTCATGGTTTCAGAGTTTTGATCAAAGAGTTCTTAAGTAGACATGCCACAATTTCAAATTCCTCTGTTCTCAGAGGTTGAAGTGGTGATGAAAAATTTAATCTCCTACTCACACGGGTGGTTTCTCTGTGACCAGATGCTAAACTGCAACTCAATGACACCTCATTAACATAAACTCAGTTATGGTCAAAAAAGGTTCATTCAGAGTAACAAGTGGCACTTGGAACACTGCAAGGGCTTTAAGACGCTCCCTGAAGAACCAGGGACAAAGAATATAAGATATATTTTATATGTTCTACATCTACATCCACACATATCAGGGATCAAAGCAAGAACTCTTTCCGTGTGTGTGTGTGTGTGTGTGTGTGTGTGTGTGTGTGTGTGTGTGTGGTGTGTGGTGTGTGATGTGTGTGTATGTGTGTGAATTAATCAAACAAGGCCTTTTCCTTCAGAGACAAGAAATCACCTAATAAACTATGATCTATACGATAAAAATGCATTATTGAGGCAACTCAGATCATGTATTAAGAAGACATCTACTCGAGAGAAGCGCCTGCTGGAGACGAGCCTCAGAGCCATTTGACTACTTGATAGGACACGTACCAATGGTCACACTATTATTTTTGGATGATGCTTAATTAAAAGGTATTTTTAACCATCAGTTTTTATTAATACATGCTTGCAATGCATAATGTTTACTTTCCTTGTGTGGAGATGTTACATGTACATAACATATTTTTAATTCCCTTTTTCATTCCCTTTTCCTCCCCTCCTTCCCATCTGAGAACGATCTATCTACTTCCTATTATCTATTGTTTATTTTGCTCTTTGTCTATAATTTGGATTTCTAGGATTAGAGAAACAATATGATATTTAAGCTTGTGTGTGTGATTTATTTCACTTAACATTATGGTCTCAAGGTCCATCCAATTTTCTTACAAATGACTCAAGTTTATCTTTCCTTATGGCAGAGTAGTACTGCATTGAGTGTAAATATCACATTTTCTTTATCCATTCATTTGTCATTGGATATATAGGCTGCTTCCAAGACTTAGCTATTATGAATTGTGCTGCTATAAGGTATGCATGTATTGCTGTACTATAATGCCTTTAACCTTTTGGGGAAGATATCTTGAAGAGGAATAGCCAGGTCAAATGGAATTTCTAGTTTTAGCTTTTTAAAGATTCTTCATACTGATTTACATAGTGGTTGTACTAGCTTGCATTCACACCAATAATGTGAATGTAGATACCATTTTATATATGAAAACCTAAATTATTTCTGAAAATACCAATAATTAGTTTCAATAAAGCACTCCTCGAAGATGAAGAAAATAAAAGTTCACCATATCATGACATCTCCTTAGTATACTTCTCAGAAAGGAGAAAATGTCTGTCTATGGTTTCAATAACAAGAACATCCTGAGCTTGTATCTTGTAAAGCTCATTTAAACATCTTTAAGCAAGCTTATAAAATGTAATTAATCAATTAATTATATATGTATGCTTAATAATTACTTTTAGTGATTACAGAAGTTTGTAAGTGTGAAGACCATGTCTGTGTTCTATTCCTAATAGCATAAAGTCTGATATATAGTAAGAATTAATAAATCTTTGTGAAATAAATGACTTAGAGAAATTTAGTTTTGAATTTCAACCTCAAAATTAACTCTGAAAAAAAAATACACTCAACTTTTCTAAGCCTTAGTTTCCTCAATATTTTTCATAGTACTAACTTACTGAGTTATTTGGAGATTTATAATAAGATAATTCATGCAATGTGCTTATACATCATAGCAAATCTTAGGCATTTAATAAAGTTAGTTATATTATGTATACTAAAGTTAAAAGGTACAAAATAGCAGGAATAAGGCTTCTGATATTATGATCTGTACCCAAATCTTCCATAAGGCTTTCAAGATATTAGTTCACTAAAGTGATTAGATTAAAATGATTCCATTCTAAGTAGACATAGTAGATACTCATGCTACTGCAGTGAATGTATGAACAAGAATGTAATATTAAATTTCAATGAACAGGTGCTGAATATATAAGTATAATAGTAAACAAAACACAATCTGTGCACTAAGGATTTTGAAATGCATTTGTGGGGACAATATCTAAACAAATCATTGCAACGAAGAATGGAATCATCAGTGGTCACCCATCCACATAAACTGAGTCACAGACTGAAGCACTCTGGGTATCTTTAATATGGCAACTTAAAGTTTAGAATGCTTCTTCACAATCTTATCCCTTTTATGACTATTATTTGAGGGTAGCATTGACTTTTTTGCCTCCATTTCTCAGGTGCACAAAATGCAATTAATAGAATTTGAGTGATTTGTCCAAGATTTCAGAGATTGCAATGAGGATTTTTATTATAAGAGTAACAAACCAAGGGAATATGATCCTTTGTAGAATGAAGTTAATGTCAGTAAAATGGTCCTCATATTACTTATCTCAAGGAGCCACTGTGAAGATTAAACAAGATAATATATATGAAAATCCCAGAATACTCAAGCTGAGTGCTCGATATTTGTTCGGCATCTTCTGTCAGGCTCTGCTCTCCTTGACCATCTTCCCTGTCTGCACTGCAAATACACACCTACTTTAATGTCCAAGAGAACGGCTTTAGAACTCTGCAAATAACATCCCTGGGAAATAACACTGCAGGAAGCACAGCAGGACTGAGGACATATTGCATTTTATTTATGTAAGAAAGTTAATAGCTTCTGTTATGTCTATATCAGTCCCCTCCCCCATTCCTAGAGTGCAGCCAGGCTATACTACTGGGCAGAGACTGTGCAATTCCAAAGATTTTCAAACTGTTACAAATTAGAATCCACAAGGGAGAAGCTCACTAGAGGACATCACAGGCGAAGGTATCATTTTTTCCTTTTGAAGTTGGGCCTCATATCTTTTTCTCATTACAATCATTACTTTGAAATATGATTTTTTTAAACAGTAATTTTCTAGAACAAAAGGGATAATACCATATTTCAAAAGCTTTACTGTGAAATTAAACCTTTGAACTACTGTGAAAGAAATTATTCCCTCAAGGCTGCAAGGCTTAAAGGTTATTAAAAATTTAATTTTAAAGAAGGCATCCAGGAAAAAAAGTGTATAAATGCTACTTAGAACCCAGATTGCCCAATTTAATAACTCCCATTGCTCCTTATTTTTAAATAATCTGGAAATGTGAACAAATGCACTCCATTTCTTTCCAGTGGCAAATCAGTATGTCAACAGATGGCCGGCCCTGCTCGTTAACATCATCCATTTTCAACTGGAGGCCCCTGCTGTGTAGTGGTTCATCTGGTGCTTCTGCCTCCCCCACTGAACAAAGATAACAGCATGATGTAGGAAATCCATCAGACACAGGAGACAGTGAATCTGAAGAATGCCCCAGACACCAGATATTATTATAATTATCGTAGAGAAGTATGCAAACCATGGTATAACTGGTCAACATTAAAGGACTGATTCAATTGAAATTACTTCAGCTTTCTCACCTGTAAAATGAAGTGACTTTTCTTCATCCTCTGCTATGGACGTGACATTAACATCTTCACTACACAGGCAGAGTGATGATACTTTGCTTAGCTTCTTTGTGCCTCAGTTTCCTCATCCACAAATGAGGGTAATAACCATTTTTACCTGAACCACCTCAGATAGTTGTCAGGGAGGTTAAATCAGTGCATGTATACACAATGCTGGAGACAGGGCCTGGCACGCAGTAAGCACTGTGGATTATTTGATCATCATTATCAATTTTATTTTGCTCCAACTTTGTGTAATGCATTCATAAAATATACAGGTGAATTTCTAACAGTCTGTGCACTTAACTCTAAAGCAAGGAGGAGAGTGAGCCCTGTAAACAACAATACAAAAACTGTAGTGCAGCAGTAGGATAAATCAAAAGTGTGTTGCAAGTACTAGGCTGTGACTGGGCTCTGCCTGGATGAAGCCAGAGTGGAATGTGGGTATAGATGGCCTCCTCAAGGAGAAGCTTTTGGGTAAGCACTTTGAACACCAAAGTATGAAAGTTCATGGAGCATGAAAGTTTATAAAGGCTTTTTACCCAGGAATACTGCAGAAAAAAAATTATATAAAAAATAGTTCTTAACACTGTCTGAAACTCAAAATCATCCATGAAGCTTCTTAAAAATATCATCCTGAGCTACTAAATCAGAAGAGGCAGGGCTTAGGTCTAGATGTAGACAGCTCCAGCAATCTGTGCGCACACTTCTAAGGCACAGCGAGGGATACAATCTATTAAGATACTGTGTATGGATAGCACATTGTCCGTAGTAAAACACAATACAAATTTTAGACATTACTGCTCAGTATTTAAATTTTTAATTACAATGACCTCAAAGTTCTTTCTTTACACACTTACTTTTTTGGTGGGGGGCAAGGGAGAAGCAGTTATACATACTCATCAGAGGAAGAAGTGGCAAACAAGACCACTAGTGACAAACCTGAGCAGTTAGACTTATAACAATACTTTTCCAAATTTGAGAAAACTACCAGACTTATGCTTCAGATAAAGGTTACATCTCTGTTCTTCTGTTTTTCATGGAACGACCTTTGCTAGCACAAAGATCTTCATGGAACTAATTAAGAGCAGGCTCCAGTTACTCAGCCTGAACCATATTTGTTTGTTCTTAACAACGTTCATTTGCCCCACTCACTTCAGTAAGATTTCACACCCATGAATGTGTACGCCTTCAACTCAATCCAATGGCAATTTCTTCTATTAATTACGTTGCATCCTCCTGGAAAATACTGACAGTCTGCCACTCACTGTTGTTTCTCCAGCACCTTACATAGTGCTTGTCACACAGTAAGTGCTAGAAAATATTTATTTAGTAAATGATTACTGGTTATAGTGCTCCTTCCCATCGGCCAATCTTGAGTAATATTGAGTCTTTTACTTGAATGACCGTGGGAAAAGGGTTGCTTCTTAGTATTCAGAAGTATTAACTTATTTCAAAAGAATATTTTGAGCACTAGTGACATTTGTATGCTATGACTGTAAAAAGTTTTATGCTATGACTGTAAACAATTTCAGATCAGTGTAAACAAAAAATTAAATTCTGCTGTGTGCTTCCATACAAGGCAGGGGATGAAGCCAGTGTTTGCCCACCTGAGCTATAATCTCAAGATTTTATCACCCACATTCAGATATTAAGGCACATTCTGTGATATAATACATATTAAGTATTCTAGTATGTTCATGTGTGAGTAATTATATGTTATAAGAAAATACATCTTGTTTCTCTTTAGAGGACCTGGGTATTGTCTTTTTCTTTTTCCTCTTATCTAGAGTTAAGCAACACAAATTATTTACTACATTTTTAAAGAAAAGTTGGAAAGACTATGCAGTACATCCAATTCCTTATCAGTGCGACTGTTGCTTTCCTAAATACCTAGAATGTCACTGAAAATGAATTTTCTCATTAACCTCAAACATGCCAAATTGTCAAATTGTGATAAACCAAAAAGACTGTACCCAGAAATTGAACTGCCATCATTACGCTTGTAGAAGTTGCCAATTAAGTCTATAAATAACTCAGTTTTGAACACATTTCAGAGTTTTGAAAAACTAAACTGTTTCTAGATGTTCTGAAATACAGGAATAGCAAAAGAGATTATTCAAAGAACAGGGAAGAAAACGATTGCTCTTACTAGAAGGAACAAGAATTCATTAAAGGAACATGGATCAGATGGTCACAGAGACTTTAAACAAATATTTATTTGACATCTGATCTGTGTATAACATATTTTAGATATAGTACACATGATCTCCTGAACAACTCACTATAACTTCTCATTCAATACAAGAAAATACTACTTAGCAAGTATGTATTACAGCCATATTGTACATTGTGCAGGAATCTAGCAATGGAGTACAGAGAAAGAAAACTTACTCTGTTGTTAGAACTCAAACTTGGTAGAGAATCACATATTTAGAAAAGGAATTGCGGGTAGGAGTGGTGGCACACATACATGAGCAGAGACAAAACGATGGTGGTTAAATATAGAAAGGTAGATACCAGAATAGGAAGGATGTATAAACTAAGAAACGATCTGATGCAATTCAGAAATTCAGGGAACATTTTAAGAATGAATGTAACACAGCAACTTAGTAATGTGGTGCTGGTTTGAATTGTAGTTTTTGAGTTCTCTGTGACGTCTGTTGGAGGAAGCTGTGAAGAATGTCCACAGAACTGACTGGGTAGGGCACGGTAATGGCAGAGCTTGGCCTTTTGATCTATTATGGCAAGCGATTCATTTTAGTTTCCATCATATCCATCCTGTTTGACAAAGACAAGTGAGTAGGAATTAATATGATCTGTCTTTCTTCTATAGGTACTGTAAAGAATAATCTTGTGACTCAGTCATTCCTACTGAAAGTGTCTCACCTTCATACCCACAGGCTTTTAAAAATACTTTCAATCTCTTTTATTTTTCTTTCCAAAAAGAGTTTTAGAAAACTTAGCTTTCCCCATGAGGTTTTATTCCCAGTGATATTTTAGTGCCTTATGATATTTTAATGTCCTCCCTACATCCAACTGTCTTACCAATTAATGGAGATGTTCAAATAACCAACAGGCAGTTAAAACAGGAAAAAATAAGATTAATTTTATAACAGAAAAATCATGAAATGACAAACTTGTAACTATATGGAATTACAAGGTACTGGCTATATGGTAAACACCAGTGCCGTTGAGATGCTACTGTAACAACTACACCTACCAGTACTACTACTATCACATAAGTGAAACAATACATAAAATGATGCTTCCCATTCACACCCTGACATGGCAAGTCGTCTACTCTGCTAATGTTATGTAAGCCACGAGAACAAGAAGATGTCACTTATATTGGCTGATGTATACCCATTACTGGGAATTGCTCGATGAAAGATGTGTGGAATAAATTCAAGACTAAGCTAATTTAATCTTCAAAAGCCTGAGATGTGTTTTTGAGTTGGCATAGTGACCTAATGTCATTTCCCCCCTGGATTCAAATTGATCCCCATTTGCTCAAATTTTATGATTTCATTTAAGAGTGCAGGTTTCACAGAAAGAAAATGAAAGGGACAGAAATGAACATGGGGGAGCAGGAGCAAGAGAGACAGAAAGAAATAGGCAGAGAGAGAAAAAGAGTGAGAGGAAGGAGAAGGAGAAAGACGGAGACAGAGATTTTCTGCATAAAAAGTCATGCAAGTTCTTGCCTCCTTATTTTTTTAATGGAAACATTATTTCTCTTCTTACTCTGTCTTGGAGAGTGGTAGGTTTAAGATGAAGATCACAGGGGCATAAGGAGGGAAGGATGCACACATGGCCGGGTCTGTGAATGTGGACAGTACATTTATAAAGCCTCGTTGTAAAGGGAAATGGGTATGTACAGAATAGCAGCTTCATTTTCTTGAGAGAAGCCAAGCCTGGCTCTTCACAAATCTCATGTTCGCTTACATTTTTAGAGAATGATATTAATCAAAAATAAATGACTTTCTATAGAAGTCCTTGGTCAAAAGTAATTGATATGTATAGAATAACATCTAAGCAATTCATATTTTAGAATTTTCCCAGCTTTAACTTCAATTAAAAATGTGTCTATTTGATGGTCAAACAGGAATTGTCTTATATAATAACAGTAATGAGTTTTGTCTGAGTTGCTTCAGATTCCTAAAACTAAATTGCTGCATAGTGTGGAAATGAGATAGTTACACACATATTTCCTTGTGGGAAGGGAAGAGTAGGAGAAGAGAGGGAGATGAGCAACTGCAGAGATGAAGAGACATCGCTGGAACATCTGGGAAGGAGCTGAGCCAAGGACACACTTGTTATAGTTATATTTTAAAAAAGAAAGAGGGACATTCAGCATGGACAGTAAAAAGATAAGGCATAAAAGTGAACAAAGGAATGAATGTGGTTGCAAAACAAGTGAACACTATGCATTCCAACTATCACTATTAGAATGGCCCATTAGCTATTTACTCTCGGTACATTGTGTTTTCCTCTTTAATAACCAGTGGCCAATCTCCTCAGATTTGCATGGCCACAAAGAGAACAATCTGGAGATCCTGCAGTTTTCCTGGTTACCCTATAAGTATTAAGTTGACCATTTATGAAAACTAGAGCTGAATCTTATTGGTAAGGGACAGTGCAAAGCATCATAGGTGATTCAGAAGGAACAGCTTTCCTCAAAAGGCATTTATTTAACTGTGTTCTTGAAGAGAGCAATAACAATCAAAGCTCTAAGAGGTGTTTATATCTGAGCCCTGGAAATCATCCACAGACACATCACTGTGGTCTTTCCCATGTGTACCGGAAGCAGCGTGAGCAGAGAGTCCTCAGTGCCTTTGCAGATCAAATATCCACAGGTGTGGGATGATTATCCCTATGTCCCCTGATCTCAGTAAGTAATTACTAAGATAAATACCTGGGTACGTCCCCAATGAGAAACGCCTTTCCTTCTTTGACAAAGGTGAACTGGCCTGTTCTCAGGAACAATTTTCCAAGCTAGTGAATACAGTAAATGGGGCTCCTGTGCTTTGCCCACTGATCGGAAACTCTCCTGCGGCTCTGTGTGCTCTGAATGTTGTTTACTAGATGCCTCGTGATGGAAGGACGGTTAAAGCAGGCCTGCCGTCATGATACTTTTCATCTTTGGTTTCCCCACTTCCTATTCAAGCACCTTGAAGGGTGGGTACACTCTGCAGTGAAGCAAGCCCTTAGGGTCTGCTCAGAGCCACTTCTCCGCTGAAAAATGCCCCAGGCTTCCCTTACTGAACAAAGGAGAGGGAGGAAAAAAGCTAGCATCTGTGTGCACTATCGGGACTGCAACTCCCTAAATACCTACCAGGTTCCTGTTACTATTCCGCCAGAAAACACCTGGCCCACACGCAGATGGGCTTAGTTTTCCAAAATGAGGCTGAAATAGCCCTGCTGTCTTCAAAGCGTCATGAGGGTTTCGGAAGACCGGCTATCCAGTGGAATGGAATCACGCTGCTGCTGTCTCCTTAGTCTGGATGGTCTTTGTGGTGGTTATTTTTCTGTAAGATCTATGATCATCCTCAGAAGTTTATAAAATTCCATCAAGTTTCTATCTCACACACACACACACACACACACATACACACAAACACACCCCAATTTTCAAACATTTAACCATGATGATGGTAATAAAACAAAACCATGTATTTGTTTTAATACAGATGATTAAGCAGATAAGAGTTGTGCCTTGTTTGAAATAAAGAATGATGCATTATTTCACAGTTTTCTCAATTTATTATTATTTATTATTGATAGAGGAAAAATATTTCCCATGTGTCACGTTATAGCACTGCCTACATATTTAAGAATGTTTCTGACATTCCAGCTGTTATCATATCTTTTTAAAAATGTTTCCCTTTGTTATTTGTGCATTCTAATTCTGATTGTACCAGCTATTACCTTGGCAAGCACAGAGGTATTAATTCACTTCTTTTTGTTAATGTTATAATATGGGAGGTAATTTGAATGAAATGAAAACATTTAAGACCATATGATTTCCTTCAAATTAATTGGAATTTGATATATACATATTGAGCACCTATTTGCCACATACTCTGTATATGTTATTTCTTCTCTATCACTAATGAGATATTATCTGGTCACATAGAGGAGAAATCTGAAACTCAAAGAGTTAATAGACTTTTTCTATTTTCACAAGTAATAGAATTCAAATTCAGATTATTATGATTCTAAGAGCCCTGTCAGCTTTTTGAAGTATAAGTCATTGTTACTATGAGTTACTTAGTCTGCATGTTCAGATATGGTCTTCTGGTAGGTTAAATCACCTGGTTTTGGTAATGTCTTATGTGCTGCAAAGTTAACGCCATATGATAAATGTTAAAAAAAAAAAAGATATGTAGATGCTGTGGAACATTGGGAAATAATTTGAAACAGAAAGTGAAAAAAAATGCAAAATGTAAGATGAAGAGTTTATCCTCCAGGGAAACTCATACTACAGTATAAATCCCCATTGTATAGCATCCAAAAAAATGAAGTACTGAGGAATCAATCTAACGAAGGAAGTAAAAGATCTATACAATGAAAACTATAGTACTTTGAACAAGGAGATTGAAGAAGATATCAGAAAATGGAAAGATATCCCTTGCTCCTGGGTAGGAAGAACCAATATAGTGAAAATGGCCATACTCCCAAAATTGCTATACAGATTTAATGCAATCCCAATTAAATTAACCCATAGCATACCTCTCAGAATTAGAGAAGACAACCCTAAAATTCATTTGAAACCAAAAGAAACCTAGAATAGCAAAACCAATTCTGGGCAACAAAAGCAAAGCAGGGACCATCAGAATCCCTGACCAAAACTATACTACAAAGCTACTATAATAAAAACAGCATGGTACTGGCACAAAAACAGACCCCAGGGCCAATGGAACAGATTAGAAGATAAAGAAACAGGTCCAAACGCTCTCAGTCACCTTATCTTTGACAAAGGGGCCAAACAACCTCACTGGAGGACAGATAGCCTCTTTAATAAATGGTGCTGGAAAAACTGGCTCTCCACATACCAAAGGTTAAAACTAGACCCATGCACTAAGCTAAAAAGCAAAGTGGATCAAAGATCTAAATATTAAAACAGGAACACTAAATCTGTTGGAAGATAGAATAGGTAGAACTCTTGAAGACATAGATATAGGCAAGGACTTTATGAACAAATCCCTAGTTGCCCAGGAAATATCACAAAGAATCAGCAACTGGGACCTGATCTTATTAAAAAGCTTTTGGACAGCAAAAGAAACTACCAACAGAGTGAAGATACAACCCACAGAGTGGGAAAAAATTTTTGCCAGCTATTCCTCCAACAAAGGACTAACATCTCGAATATATAAAGAACTCAAAAATATCAGACCCCCCAAATTTAAAGACCCAATCCAAAAGTGGGCAACTGAAATGAATAGACACTTCTCAGATGAAGAAGTAGAAACAGCAGATAGACATGAAAAAATGTTCAACATCACTGGTCATTCGAGAGATGCAAATCAAAACAACCCTGAGATTCCACCTCACTCCGCAAAGAATGGCTATCATCAACAAATCAACCAATAACACATGCTGGAGGGGCTGTGGAGAAAAAGGAACCCTTCTCCACTGTTAGTGGGTAGGTAGACTGGTGAAACTGCTATGGAAATCAGTGTGGAGATTCCTCAGCAAATTAGGACTAGAGATTCCATTTGACCCAGCTATTCCCCTTCTCTGTACCTTCCCAAAAGAATTAAAAGCATCATACCGCAGCGATATATGCACACCCATGTTTATAGCAGCACAGTTTGTAATAGCTAAGTCTTGAAAAACAGCCCAAATGCCCATCAACAGTGGAATGGATAAAGAAAATGTGGTGTTTTTATACAATGGAGTACTACTCTGCCATAAAGAATGATAAGCGTGGGATATTCCTAGGTAAATGGATGCATCTTGAGACCATCCTCTTAAGTGAAATAAATCAGACACACATGTTTAAATACCGCATTGTTTCTCTGGTAGGAGAAACTGAAAGTGTAAATAAAGACTAGATGTATTATATTGGGAAAGGGATGAAAATGTCCAAATGGGAAAGGGAACAAGGGAGGGGGAAAGAAACAGAGGGACAGAGAAATAAAGAAGGGAAGGAAGAAATGGAAACAAAGATTTTGTAAATAGGGAGGAGGGGGTGAGGAGAAGGGAATGGGAAAAATAAGAAGCAACAAGATATGTCATGTACAGGTACAAATGCCCTATGATTAATGTTAGCACTAGGTACATCTAAAATATACCATTAAAATCAATCAATCAATCAATCAATCCCCATTGTGAATATTTGGATGATGTTGAAAAACATAGTCTCCTGTCACTTCTTGTCTCATTCTTTTAATAATCTCCCTTCCCTCCTCCCCAACAACCCTCCCAAAAAGTGCTTTAATTCTTGCACAAGTCTGTCTTTCCTTTAGTAAATCGGCTATCTCAGGAGCTGCATTTTGCCAACTCCCAAGTAACTAAACTCTGTCAGCATCAGAGCCTTGCTGTCCTCAGAATGTGGTTTGTGTTAGGACTTCTGGGAAAGAGTCTACAGATAAATTCCACAAGAAATAGTGTTCAGTTGATCATAATAGTGATGAAAATGAAATAGTGACTATGTTCGAGGTACTTTTATTAGTTTCCAGGAATATAAAGATAGATTTCGAAATGGAGTTCTTACTCCAAGGTTCAGCTTTCAAATAGATATTAACAGTGGAAGATGATAAGGGCAGTAATCAAATTGCATCATAGAAATATGAGAAGTAGCTACCATAGGGAGGCCAAAACAGATTTATAGATGATGTGATAATACAAAATTCTAGAATGGCAACTGGGCGTTTACTGAATGAAAAAAGCATAAAATTGGGCAGTGTAAGGAAAGGAAACAATATGAACAAAGACAGATGGATGCAAACAAATCTCAACCTATTTCTACCTGACATATGAGTTTAAAGTGGGAAAACATGGGATATTTCCTGCTAGGAGATTTTATCTTAATTTGAAATAACAAAGCAAAATAACCATAACAGTGAAATTTAATTTTCAAATAGATGAGATATAATCTTTATACTAAAATATCAATAAATTCTTCCATTTATTTATCCAAAGTTGCTTATTGGTTGACTAGTCTACCAAAAACTTAGCTAGCCAATGAATATTTAGTGGTGAATAAAGTACACATAGGCCCTATACTCAAAAAATTTATTTCCCCCATGGGAAAAGAAACATTAAATAATGACAAAAACCAAATATTAATATATGGTTTCTAATATGATGTAATTTGATAATGTCTAATACAATGAATGGAAGGTCATCTTCTAGCATGATATTTATTTTTGGGATTGGTAATAAAAATCAAAAAAAAATTAAGCCAGAAAAAAAAAGTATACATATATATAACACAGCATGTGAAATAAAGATGAAGACTATTGAGTGTTTAATTTCAAAATGAAAAAAATGCCTACTTTGGCAGCAGGTCGAAGCATTATATTTGACCTAAAGCACAAACAGAATTAAGCATGTTAATGTTACCATTTTTTTTAATATTAACTCAGTGATTTCATTAAAATGAGAGTTCAAATTTTGCGTGTGATATTTCTACTCTGTTTTACGGATGTGTCCGACATAATAACATTTTCTCCTAAACCCTATGTTTTAAGGTCATAAATAAACTAAAATATTCACCAACAAATGTGCTCAGGACCTATGATGCCGTGTATAGTAAGAATTAATTTTTAAAAGGTTATCACCTGGACTGAATGATTGTGTCTTTCCTTCCTCCAAATTCCTATGTTGAAATCCTAAGCCAAGGTGACGATGTTAGGCGGTAGGGCTTTGGGGAGGTGATTAGTCATGAGGATAGAGGCCTCAGGAAGGAGAGTGAAGCCCTTATAAAAGAGACCCCAGAGAGATCTTGTGCCCTGTTTGCCATGTGAGAAACCAAGGAAGAAGATGGTCATTTACGAATCAGGAAGAAAGTCCCCATCAGACACCACATGCGCTGTGCCCGTGACCTTGGGCCTTCCCGCCTCCAGAGCTACGAGAAATCAGTATTAGTTTAAGTCATCCAGTTTTTGAGTATTTTTGTGTTAGAGTAACCTGAACATGAGACAACATGTTTCAAAGCTAGAGGTGGCACTGAATGAACTCTGAAAGCTAGAACAGATGTACATAATATTCAATCTGACTTTTCCTAGTTACCTGCTATACCCCTCTGAGCAATGTAATGTCTCTAAACCTTAATTTACTAACCTTTATTATACATAAAAGTGCAATCTATTTCATATGATTATTATGAAGATTAAAATCCATAGTATATAAAATGCTCAGGATGATGCCTGTCATTTGACAAACCCTCAGTAACTGTTCCCTCGTGTTCCTGATGTCTGCTGATTCTGTCGACCCAATATGCTTTCTTAATCCTGTACATATAATGCTCCCCTGATCTCCTTTGGGAAACTGCTCCTCTCTCACTCTAGTCCCATAATTATGGTGGAAATATCAACCAAAATTTCCGTACTCCTGACCATGGTATTATTTGGCTGGACATCCAGCCAAAGCCTCTGTAATGAGACTTCCAATACCCTGGCCAGTGGTCAGTCAAGAGAACCCAACAGTCCTGTTAGAATTCTTTCTGATGTTGTAGCCAGTGCAAGGCCCTGAGTCCAATCCCCAGCACCATCCTCCCGACAAAGAAATCCTTCCTGGTGTTTAGCATGCTGATCAGCAGGGAACATTCACTGTTTTCAGAGGATAGTCCTGTAAGGTCAGAACTCTGCTCAGGGTCTACCAGCAAACGAGTGCCTGGGAAAATGAAGCCAACCCCTGAACAGAAGTGAAGGTGAAAGATGGAGAGCCTGCCCGTGCCCAGAGGCGCCTGGACCCTATCTCTTCATGCCCCGAAGTTGCCCTGACACTTGCAGGGCTGCCTTGTCTGTGGCAACATTTCTATCATCCTACCAGGAAATCTCTCGTGCTGCTTAAATTCATTTAGATTGGATTTTTCTTCATGGCAATGAAAAAAATTCTAAGACTCTTACTGCTGTCATTATGGACAGTGGTGTGTAGCAATCAAGAAGGATACGTAGCACCAGTAAATTCACAGTAAATTTTTTTTTGAATGAGTTGAGTGAATGTGTGAATTTTTCAAATTAATGACTCAAATGGTGTTCCCAGAATTACTATGTGATTATGATGAATGCTGTAAAGTGACTGTGTTTGGAATTGAATAAAATACAAGGTCAAAATTCTATTAAAAGACGTAGCATAGAAAAAAAATAGCCAAGAGTTTCAACTGAGGTTGACTAAAATTCAAATCCTACATTTTTTCTGTCTACTGGTTGGGAGGCCTTTGTGAGTAGTCTTAATTTCCCTGAGATCAGTTTTGCCAACTATAAAATAAAGTAAATACTCTCACATGTTAAGTACTAACATAAACATTTAGTATCCTTTTGCCTTCTGCAACTCTTAAGACTCTAGGTTGTTTGATTATACCACTATTCTTTGCGTGCAATCCAATACTAATTCTACAAAGCTGCGGTATGAAAAAAAAAAATGAAGTTAGTTCAAAAAACGCCATACTCACTCCAGTCATACTTCTGTTTTTTTAAAAGTCTCTAGAGAAAATTTAATTTGATGTGTTGTACTTTTAAAGTTTATTCTAAATACTGTAACTGTGTTCCATGAGTAGACTGCCATTTCAAGTATGCACACTCTTTCAGAAAAACAGTAATAACTACCTTGGCACCCTTTAATTATTGACTGACCACATGGCCTTTTCTGTTAATGACTCATTGCCCCATGAGTCATTCTTATTCCAATTTTCAAATGTATTCCATTCTCAACAGTTTTCTTTACATATTTTAATATCTCTTAATGAAAGCTTTAGCACTGCCAGTAATCAAAATAGGGAGTGAATCACAGAGTGACTTCAGCCTTTGCCTCCTTCTAAATGCTTATCTTTCCTGATAATCTAGGGTATTATTTCCCATAGACAGCCTCGTCTGAAGCTGAGACATATTAGAAACTGTCTTTAACAATCATTTTCCATTACCAAAGGAGTTTGGGATAATGGAATGTGCAGTCACTTTCAATTTATGTCAAATTTTCTGATGCGTTTGTACCACCAACATTTTATCAGCTTGTCACTGGAACAAATGAAGTTGCAAACTGCATCGATTTTTTTTTCATGAAATCTTTGAAACTGTTTATTTTTAACATGACTTCCCTTTGCTCCTTTTTATTTCTGTAGTATAGTAGGCTTGATTTTCAACTTTCAGGGTTTTCGTCACTTACCGAGCATGGCAGTTAAGCCCAACAATTTCCTGGGGCCTTGAAGGTTTTGAGCAAAAGGATTCACGCTTATAAGGCGTATTAAAACTGAATGCAGATTGAAGCAATAAGCACAGAGCAATTTGATGAACTACCTGTAGGCAGGGTGCAGAATTTCTGACACTCCAGGAAAGCCATTATGTGCCTATTATGTTCAATAGCCTGGTTGGCCTAAAAGGTTACAAGTGATGTATGTTTTCATTATCTCCTATGGGCTTGATGCCTCAGAAGACCCCAGATGGCTTATTCTGGCTGCAATTCTCTTCATTTGCACTATGGCAAGGTCTGTCAAATCAAGCCAATATGTTTGTGCAGGTCAGTTTGCTTTGAGGGATATTGTTCCGCGATCTCTATAATATTCTTCTGCCTGAAAATCTGCAAGGAGTTACCACCTAGAGAGTAACTGAACACTTCAAAAACACATTTTTGATTTCCTAGGTATCAGCTATCATGATGAAAGCAATAATAGCAACGAAAAAAGCAACAACGAAATTAGTTATCACTTACCAAGCATGCTTTACAATGTTATTTCATGATATCTTCTTTATCATATCCTAGCAAGCCACATACCATGATTCCTACTTTCTGCCTTAAAAAAGGAAACAGTAAGGGGTTAAGCAACTTTCATACACCAGATTTCTACTGTATATTAAAGACATGTTAAAACCCAGGTTTTCCTGACTGTAGGAAAATACTAACAATTGTAAATCATCTTTAGTTCAACATGGAAAAAAAACAGGGTCTAGTTGGTAAGAAAATTATATGAAACCATTATATAACAAGAATTTTCATTAAAACGTCTGTATATTTAAAGGGCACAGGAAGCACTATGTATTCAGTGCTATCTTTGGAGAAGTAATTAAATCTACCAAGAAGGGGTCAACATCTCCACAGAGAAGAGGTAACCCAGGAGAGAGAATACAACACTGCAACTCATGGAACTGCTTAAGCAAAGGCTCAGACTGATGGTTGGAAGAACAGAGTGTGCTGGGGCAACAGAAAAATAACGAAGGGTGTCCTAAGAAGAGAAACACTCCAACCTCCAAGCCTGTGTGCATAAGCTTAAGAAAAAGTCAAGTGCAGAAGTACCAGGCTGTTTTTGTCAGAGGAAGATGGATCGAGGGAGTTAGGTAGGTGAAGAGGACTTTCGCAACTTCATTTACAATAAAATATCCAGGATATGAAACTATAATGAATTTATGAGAGCTATTTGTTTTTTAAAAATAAACTGAGGATGAATACCTGCCTTAATGATTACCTGGGGCTATTAAGACTTGGAGCTAACTGTAGTAGAGATGGCAGCAATTGTTAGGATGTGCAACTTGACTGTCCTAGTTGTGAGTCCAGTTGTCTTGAAATGTTAAGAATTTTATTTTTCCAACAGTGAGTGAGTTAGAAGAAACAAAGTCATATTTATTTTATGACTGTTTCTTGTTTTCTAACATTTCTTCATGTCATCATTCAAGAAATGTTTCGCGTGGTGTAGAGATGAGGCAAAGGAGACCTCAGGATCTGGCTCATGTTATTCAAATAAAAGCCCTCTCCAGACTTTGGTTACTGAAGTCAGTTTTGCAGAAGTTTCAGTGCAAATATTGTGGTATTTAATCAGTAGTTAGAATGTCCTTAACATTAATCCAATAATTGGTTTGGTCTTCTTTTGTAAAGCAAAGATTCCTTCACTCAGAATGACCTCCCATCATATATGTTAAAAGGCGGATCTGAAACAATAGGATTTAGCCCATCAATTCTTTTAGAATGCTGTGCATTTGTTTTAGAATAAGGATTGCACTTTCATTACCAAGGCTATTGTTTGCTTTGTCAAATCCCACTTGGTTTTGATCACATTCTAGAAATAGAGATTCTTTGGAAATGCTGATAAGGGTGTTCTACTAACTGGTGCCCTTTGTAAACTTTAGAGGATGCTCAGGAGTTGGTAGCACTCAGAGGAGTTACATAAAGCGGGAAACAAATTGGGAAAAAAGAATATAGCTGAGAAAAAGTTTGCTCATTCAAGACCTGTCATGGGTAACTGATTATTTGTTTGGTCCCAGAGCAAACAGTACATACCCCTTTGATTTCTTTAAACAGCTTTCTTGAGATATAATTGGTGCACAATAAACTGTACATGTTCCAAGTATGCGATTTGTCAGTTTTGACTAATGTATATACTCATGAAAACGGGACCCCAACTGAGGTAATGAACACATCCACTCTCCTCAAAAGTTCCTTGTTGTCCTTTTGTATTTCCCCTTCCCACTTCTTGTTTCCTCCCCTTTGGAACTCCTAATCTTATATATGACATATATTTGTTTTGCATAATGTTCTATAAATGGAATTATATGTTAGCTTGTCTGATTTATTTAACTCAACGTAATTATCTGAAGATTCATCTTTACTGCAGCATACTTCAGTTGTGTATTTCTTTTTATTTCTGGAGTGATATTGGATTGTGTAAATATCACACTTTATTTGTCAATTTATTGTTGATAGACATAAGTTCCTTGCTTTTGAATTACCTTTTAAGACAGTTTGTCTCATATTCTTAATATTAATATATCCTTCATTACTTCAAATCTTGAATTCCCTACTGTCTCAGGAATATAAGAAAACAATGTGGATATTTATGACTATCATAATAGTATTCTGATAGTATGCATGGAAAAAGAAATTGTTGTGTTTTGTATCATTATAAACTAGACACAATAAGCTGGAACAGTTGTTTTTTTTCTGTTTTATTTTAATTATTTTACTAAACAATTTATGGATTATGAAGCTGTGATTTAAAATAAACATGAATTCACTGGAGCCATCTAATTAATAAACATAATTTATAGACTACTATGTCAGGCACTGGAATATAAGTAAGAGATTTAAAAGTTAAAAAGACACTCTTATTCTTTCACATTCCAGGGTGCATTTATTATGAAGTGAATGCAAAGCTTTAACTTGGTGTCCCTTATATATACAGGCCCTGCCAGAGCCCTGGGCTTGGCAGTGTGTTCACATGGTCACATATTTTATGTGATTTGTGAAACTGATACGTTTTAAATGCAACCAGTCAGAACTTGTGTCTCTGCACTCCAGCTTTCCCATCACATATTTTTTCCCCCCTCGGAAGAGTGGCTTTGGATATCTCAGGAAAATTCTGGAGATCCAAATGGGGATTGGAGTTTGAGGTTGGGCACAAAGAGGAACATACATAGATACATACATATATACATACGTACACACATTTAGAGATTTAATTCTTACACGCAAAAATGCAGTTTGTACTTAGTGGGATAGATGTATGTGGTTCACAGTCACTTCTGTGCATACTAACTTAGACTAGCCACCACAGGATGGAAATGGTGTGTACAAATCCAACTACGCACTGTGTAAACTCACTGACTTCCAAAGTCAAAATGTTACCAGGTGTTTGGTCCCATGGGGCTTCTTTCTAGGTCCTTTGAGAGTCCTGAACAAAGAACTGGATGAGACACATGAAAAAGGCAGCAAAGTTGTACATTTATGGAAAGTAGAAAAGCGATACACTGTGCAGAGCAAAAAAGGGCTGATGAAAAGGTTCACAGTGTGCTTGATGATAAAGGGAAAGGTGACTTTAGTATCTAAAATTCCCTAGTTGTCTTTCCCTCATACAAATAAGGCCCTGGAACATTGGTACTATCAAAACTCACTTGCTGTCATGCCTGGTATAAACTGTCCTATCAACTTGGCTTCTCATCAGATGTGAACGAAGGATCAGAAAAAGCATTTTTGATTGGCTGTGCCCACATACAAATGAAGCAGTGAAAATAGCGCTTTTCTGACTGGTCCTGCAACAGCACTAGATTCAAATGAAGGACTGAGAATATCACTTTCTGGTTGGTTCTGTATACAGGGCTCATGGACCATGCAGTCATTTTGGGTCCTGGGCTCTGCACATGTCCTCTGTTTTTAGAAGACGCCTTGCTCAACCTGCCATCCATGGATTTTTATGACCTTTGACTTGTTCTGCCCAGTTAATTATCTGGTTTGCTCCAGCCCTAATCTCCTCAAGAAGAGTCAAGTCCATAAATTGTTACACAATATAATCCTGTCCATTGGTGCCTGACTCTGGAAGCATATGGATGATGGAGGGAAAACTAGGTTTGAAATAGTCAGACCTTGAAATTTGTTGGTCTAAAAGTTTAAGAATAGAGGCATATTAGACAATTAAGTATGAAAACTACAATGTTGTATTCCTTTGTATGGGAATGCTTCTAATATTTGTCAACTTTTAAAATTTCTACTTTCATTTGAGTTCTTATTCTAGATAAATATTTGTTTCCAGACACTTAGGTTCATATGCTCAGGTTTGTTTGCTTATGGCTGACCAAGGCAAAGGAGGTCATTTATTTTGGCAAAGAAGAAAAAAGGATCATCCAAAGCTAGTTCTGAAGAGATGAAGGGGGCCCATTTGCCCCAGAGAACGTTGGTCATGTGCTCCACATGAGGAAGTAGGGAGAAGTTGCTTATTTCTTTAAAAATTCACTTTTAACATTCCATTTTGAGGTGCCGATTATACATTCACATATACACCTAATTTTTGTTTGTTTTTTTTTGTTTGCAATTTGTTATCATTTCTATTAGTGATTCTCCCATGTCCATTTTACTTATAATAGAGGCTCCACAAATCTAGGATCTACCTGTTTCAGTGTCCTGTTCAGTAGAGGAGATGGATCAGCAAACATACAATAAGGCTTCAAGGTTATAAAGTTACACAGGCTAGAATAAGAGAGCCTCAAGAACCTTAGGAGTTTACAAGGCAGGGATATAATTTTCAAGGGGCAAATTGGGGGCAGTGTCTTAAGAGCCGAGATGTAGCGAGTAGGTAGGTGTTGGCCAAGGAACTATATGAAGGACGGCATGTATCTACGTATTTGTATAGAGCGCAGTGAAGAGAGGATGGACATACAGGCAGGTGACTACTCACAAAAGTAAAGATTTTTGAAAAAGATGATAGGGTGCAAAAATTTGATTTGCATACATCTTACAAAGTTTTTCTTAAGAAACATGATTCAACAGTGTCAAAACGTTAAGCATAGAGATCATATTCAACTGCAGTCACTTATCACTCAACAACAGGACTACATCCTGAGCACTGTGTCCTTAGGCAATTTCATCCCTATGTAAATATCAGAGTGAGTTTACACGAATTTTCATGGCTCTGCTATCACCAGGTGATAAAATCTTATGGGACCACTGTCATATATGTGGTCCATCATGGACTGTAATGTCATTGTACTACACATGAATACAGTCGTGTTCCCAAGCTGTTTCTTTCCCCTAAAGAGAAGTCATTAATTGTTTACTGATAATTTTCAAGGTGTGCTTAGACCTCAGGGGCAGTTGGAGATGGAAGGCTCCTTGCCATTCTTCCTGTGATTCCGTTCTACAGAGCAAAACGACCTAGATCACTTGTAGTTCTTCCTGCATAGAGCCACTATAAATTTAATCAAAGTTTACTACACCGTGATAGTCAGAACATAGGCAGAAGTATTCTTTTACTAGTGTATAGTATAGTACAGTTAGTATTTATGCTGTGAGATTAGCAAATCATTTCAATCCTCTAAACTTTGGTTCCTGGTGTTTAAAATGGAGGTTCAAAACGATACTCCTTTGTATGGTAGCTTGAGAATACAGGGATCTAATAAAAGGACTGAGTATAGAAATGCCCAACATAAAGTAGATGTTCAGTAAGTTTCAGAAGAATATGCATTTAAAAAATCATACATCCTGTCTTGTTCCCTTTCCATTGTTCTAGACGGCATAGTCTTTGGAGGATGCTTCAGAGTTTCCCCTGAAATATGGAATGTCTCTGAATTAATACACTTAATAAAAACTGAAAAATGCCTGGAATTCCATTAACAGATTACTTTTACAGGTCACTGGAAGCTTATCTTATATTCCTTCTGAGATACTCCAATATTTATTTAATATTCAGAGATGATTCACCCCTTTTTAAAATGATTGGGATTGTAACTTTTGTAAGCTACTAGTCAAATGTAGCATCGTCCTGGATGCAGTTTTGAAAAATTAATTATTCTTGAATGTTCTGTGTCACTCTTGTTTCATATTGATCTTTCATGGCCAAAAGTGACTTCCCAGAAAGCCCAACTTTATTTTATTTTTAAAGATTCAGCAATAATAAGAATACGAAGCCATGGATAAGTTTGAGACAATAACTGTCTGACTCATACCCCTGCTGATAGTCTGACTTTACACCTTATCGGTTTTGGAGATATTTCCCTGACCTTAACATCAAGTCTGACTTTCTGTCCCCTCAGTTGCTGGTGTCATGTCATTCACCATGTACTCTTATCTTTGTTAAAAACGGGACATGTGCATGTCTCTAATACGTGATCTCTGAGACACAAGTGCAGAATTGTACTTATTAAAAGTACATCTTCTTGACTTCCAGCAGTTCCTGGCACATAACTGATGTGTAATAAATACTTAATAAATTAAGAAAGAAATGATTAAATAAATGAACAATCATTTAGAAATCAAGCACTACAACAAGCAGATCTAGTCATTTGTCCTTTGGAATACTTATAGAAAGTTACTCAGATGTTTAAACTGGGGAAAGAGAAAACTTTGGGAGGTACTTAAATGAAGGAACTTGAGGGATAAATTAATACAAAAGCAATACTTATTTTTAAAGCCTTGTGCTATTTTAAAAACAAAAAGTGTCACGCATAACTTAGTTTGCTCATAAAATTTTAGCATTTGGTTCACTAAATTGAAAAGCAGAGTTTATAGAAACAAGTAAATATTTACAAATTGAATTTATTTTGAGATATTTTTCATCTTTGGTGTAAATTCAGCCACAAGCTGCTGACCTTTATAAAAGCAACACTTTTTATCATTTGCTAGGTGATGAGACGCAGGAGAAAACTTGAAGTTAGAAAATAATCCCCCCGTGCGATAAAAGAGATAATGTTGTTAGGGTGACTGGCCTGATGTCCTTTGGTGACAGACTCAGAAGGGAAAGGAAGAAGAGAGGAAGCAGATTTGTTTTCATTGAGCATTTATGACAAGCCAGTTCCAGGCTGTGCACTTCCTGAGGATTAATTCATTTCATTTTCATAACAATAATTTGGGGGTGATTATTATTTTTATTTTGCAAACAAAATAATGATGCATTAAGCAGATGGTTATTTTTTAAATGACTCCTATTTAAGAAAAAGGGAAATACAGTTTTAACTAGCTTCTTCCCAGCCTCATTGCTCCTGCTCCTGGCCTCTTTAGGGACCAGGAATCAAATGAAGCTCTTGTTCCTAAATCAGGAGGTCCACAACAGGCGTATCTTGGAGTCCATTTCATCCTGCGAAAAAAGCAAGGCCTCCAAATGTGGAAGGTATCTTTTCATCTCTATTCTTTAGGATCTAGACTAAGTACTGTCCAATAAGGAGACCCACACATGTAAAGTTATGTCTTCTGGGAGTTACATTTTTAAAAAGTAAAAAGAAAAAGTTAAAATTAATTTTAATAATGTATATTGATGAGGGTTCCAAAAATGTACCACTCTATTGTCATTTCAACACGTACACAATTAAAAATTTTTACTACACGTTATTTTATACAAACTAAATTTTTGAAATCTGATGTGCATTTTATACTTGCGCACTTCTGGGCTGAATAGATTTCAAGTGTCCGTAACCACGGGCTCACTGGTATTGTACAGCACAGATGTGGAGATTTATTGTACAGCACAAATTTGAGGAGTTCTAGTTAAGACTACTAATCAACTATCTTGAGCAGTAAAATTTTAGGCCTTTTTAACTGTGAATATCAATACTATTGTTTCTTCTCCTTCTTTCAGTACTGCATGGAAATTAGTAACCTAGCTTTTAAAGAGGCGTTTGTGTAAAACTCTGCTCTGCCACACACTTGGCTGTTAGTCCTTGAACAGGGCACTTAACATGTTTGAGCCTCAGTTTTCTTGTTTATAAAATGGGGAGAATGATGCATAGCTGACAAGCTAAAGGTGAATTATGTATTAATCTCCTGGCATACGGCAGTTGCTCCACAAGTAGATGCTCTTAAAATTAAAAGTGCATCTCATTCTCCTGCATGTGAATGTTAAAAGAGATTGAGTGTGCTATTCTTGACACAGAAGTTTTATATAATGTACTATTCATTGTATGCCCTACCACCCTCCCGACACCTTCAAGATAGATCTTGATTGCCTCCCACAGATCCTTCCTTTCGTAACTGCGTCTGTCCTTCACACCTCCTTTTCCGCTTCTTTCCCATGCTCTGTGGCCATAGTTCACCCAGTACTTGTAGTTCCATAAATGCATCAGGCTTCTTCTCGCCTCCCTGCTACACCAATTATAGCAAATCTGGCTTAGTCAATAACTCACTCTCCGTGAGTCAATAAAAATTGTTACGGGTTACACACATGGTAATGTATTTATTATATTTTCTGAAACATTAGAGTTTCTTGCAGAATGACCTCTTTTGGCTAATTGGAATAATTTATAACGTTTTAAAAATCCCATTAGCCCACTGATAGACGAGATCAGCACTGAGCTCTTAAAATGGAAACAAAGGCCCATATACTATCAACCGGAACAAAAGGAAATGATTTCCCTCCCCCTGAGAAAAGAATTTTTACAAATCCCCCTACATCATCCCTTGGTTTCCCCTGGTCTCTGGAGAGCTGCATGAGTCTCCTTGCCTGCCTTGCTCCTGAAATGCTGAAGGATTTGGGGTACCTCTCAGGTTTCCTTCTGATGGGGAATATGTAATGATTGCTGAGGCAGCACTTTTAACTTCAGAGCTCAGACTCGTATTCGTGTTATCTCTCCCCACTGCTACCCCTCTTCTGTGTTTGTATGTGGATTAAGTGGGTTTCTAGAGGCCTGTGCATAGGAGGTTTGGTCCTGCAGGTGACAGTGTGGAGGTCACGGACCTATGAGATGTGAGACTGAGTTTCAGATCCTTGGGTCACTGGGGAGGTGGCATGTCTTTGGAAGGGATGATGGAACCATATTCTCTGTGCTTCCTGTTTGGCAATGTGATCTTTCTTATTCTAATATACTCCTGCCATCTGCCAGGAAATCCTCACCAGAGCTGAAGTGATACTGATACATTATCTTTAAATTTCTGGAAATGTGAACTAATTAAATCTTGTTTCTTTATAAAGTTATCTGGTCTGGGGTATCACACTATAGTAATGCAAAACAGACTCATATACCACCTAAGAAGAACAAGCTTCTTGCTGCCTCTTACCACAAAGATGTTTTCTCAGAATCAGGTCATTTATCCAAAAGGGCTTATTCCTCATTTAAAACCCAATCAGAGATGGTGTGCAGAATTCTATGTAGACGTGTCTCAAAATTTTTCTTTCTTAAAAAGACATCCTAAATCAGTTAATGGGTAGTATTGACTGATATAAAATTATCATTTATTATTATAGCTTTTGAGCAAAAACAAAGCAATTTTTGCATCATGGCTTTAACGTCCCAAGGAAAAACCAAATTCAGAGCAAGATTTTCCCTCACATTGCCTAAACTTTGTTGCTAAAGTGAGCAAATGACAAACTAAATCTTATAAAATACTCACTAAAATGTGATTAATCATAACATGAATTATGAGTTTACATATTACATTAGGAAAACAGGTTATTCATATATTTTATAAACAGCATCACTAACAAAAATGTATTTGTGTCTATAACATTTTTATCCTAGCTTACTACTTAAAAAATTTTGGTGGAAATCAAAAGAAACAGCCCATAAAAATATGTCTATGGGACCATTTCAAAATTATAGCATATTTTGCAGTTATTTTAAATTCTTATTTTTTGTGAACAAAAAATTTTTATAATCTGTTTTTTATAGATGAGAACACTATAAGATGAGAATTTAAATGACTTTACTGGAGGAGAAACATAAAATTTTTGTTTGAGTAAAGGATGTAGTCTTAGATTTATAGTCTGCAAATCTAACACATTTGTAGAAAGAAAAAACTACTGAGGATTAATTAACAATTGACATAGCTAAGTATATTGCAGATATTCTTAAGACTTGATTTGCTAAAAATCACCTTTGATTCTTTGCTTTAAGGAAATGAGTTTGATTCATAAATGCAAATGTAGTTTTTTGGTTTTTTTTTTTTTTTTTTTGTGGTGCCGGGGATCGAACTCAGGGCCTTGTGCTTGCAAGGCAAGCACTCTAATCACTAAGCTAAATCCCCAGCCCCGCAAATGTAGTTTTGAGACTATAAAAATCATCTTTATTTCTCAGAGAGGTTGTATCCATTATACTGGAAAGTATCATTTGATGTCACTCCTGGGTTCTCCTGTAATGACTCTTCCTCTCTCACTTTCTGTTTTTGTGACCTTTGAAAATTCCCATCATGTCGGCTGGGGATTTAGCTCAGTGATTAGAGTGCTTGCCTTGCAAGCACAAGGGCCTGAGTTCAATCCCCGGCACCACAAAAAAAAAAAAATAAATAATAAATTCCCATCATGTCTCAGATCCTCACTGTCCTCCTCTGGAAAAAAAAATAATAATAATAATAATTACACATTCCCTAAAGACTTCTTGTAGTGTCATGAAGAATGGGAAACATGTTACATGAGTGTTGAAAACAAACACCATGCAAAACATGAAGTGTCCTTACCACTGTGTTGCTCAGTAAGCTTACTTTGCTCATGTGGCCTAGTGAAGTGAAATGAGACCTCAGAAATGTATTTCATCACGAATTGGACTCCTGGCTTCAGCATTCACTAGCTCTGTGACATTCGTGAGGTATGGTGTTCTCTAAGCCTCATTTTGGTCATCCACAAAGTTACTACTTTGCTCTAAGAGAACTACTGAGAGAGCAATGCCTGGTGGGAAATATGTTCCAGTTTCTGAGGTTAATTAAGATGGTCACAGAGAGAGAGCTACTGTATGAGTTATGCTGTGCCATACTATGTCTTTTTTTTTCCTTTTTTCTGTGTTTTAAAACAAGAAGCAGACACACCAGACTTGGATTTACAATAGTAACCACCATGAAGACAGTCAAACGTATTTCCCACCTTATGAGGTAGCTATGTTACCCTTTGAACCCAAAGAGCATTCTAGCATGAGGTTCTGTCCTCTTAATCATCACCATGATATTTTTCTCCTTCTCAAACCATTGCTTATTGGCATATGATACCGTCATTATACCTGCAATCATTATATGGCAAATATGAAATGAAATGGGTTGTAGCCAAGCATTCAAACTCTTGTTCGGTGTGCACAGCTTAGGTGGCTGAAATAAGTACATGGTGAAGCAATAGATTTCCAACTGGAATATCTGTGAGTGAGCAAACAAACCATTACCACCAACAGCAGCAGCGAACAGTTTCTGCATCATGCCCCACAGCAATCTCATATTTCTCTCAGTGCATATTTGATTTAGGCAGTTATTGGAATTAATTTGCATTGCTCCAGAGAGGTTCAAAGGTGCTAAGCTGCATTATTTACCTGTCAGCTGCCCTCATTTCCTATTTAAAACTGTAAACGATCTTCATTCCTAGAGGAACATAAATGATAACTGTCGAAGGACCTGAACAAGTTAGTGGTACATGTAACCCCACATTAAAAAGTCTTCACTATTTCCCTGAGATGTGGAAGATGGAAGCATTTGTGCAAAAATATTTTAGCTAATGTACATGAGAAACACCCTTGTGATGAGGAAAGAAGTGGCGAAGCAGTGTTTCTAAAAGGGCGCACTACTAGCATTTGGGGGTGGGCAACTTGCATTTTCTAAGACATTCCAGCACACTGAAAAGGGTTAGCATGCCTGCCCGACATCCACTCAATTCTGACACGCTCCTTGGTGCTTTGGGACAATCACAAAAGAGCGTCTACATTTCCAAATGTCCTCGAGGGAGTGTTAGTGCCCCGGCTTGAGAGCCACTGGGATAAAGCAAGGGAAGGCTCAGCGGGACCCTGAGCCAGTTTGGGGAATCAGTAGGCTTTGGTTCTAACTCGGCTTTTTCACTTCACTCCCTATTCCCAGTTACTTCACCTCCCTTAGCCTCAATTTTATCTTCAGAGTGTAGATAAAAATGCACACAATTATTCTCTATTCTTAAAGGTTTAAGAAGTCAATATTAGTAAAGTTTCTATGGTGATGCTTGATACGTAAGAAATTCCCAATTAAAGGTTACCAGTGTATTCAGCAGTGATGGCAATAGTGGCCCTGAAAGCATATGGTGATGATCCTGGCAGTAAATCAGGTCAGCAATCAGTATCGCACAGAAAGTCTGTCAGGCTGGCTTGGCTGATTGTCCGACTGCTTTCCCTGGTTGTTAATCTGGCTCACACAGTATTTACATGGGGGAGAACTGGGTAGTGAACATAAACCCCAGCTTCTTGCCAAAATAATTAATTCTCAGGATGCCAAAGTGCTATGTTAAGAACAAGAACTTCTTTAAACTGTGGTGCATTAAGTTGAAGGCTAAAGAGAGGATTTGTGTGAAATTCTAAAGGGAAGGGAAGGAACCTGTTAATAGTTCAACTCCAACGCACTCACAGAAACTTATACCTTCATAGATAAAAAATATTTGTAGATCCCCGGCACCACACAAAAAAAAAAAAATTGTAATTTCAACCACCTCAGGTCAAATAAAGTATGTAAAGCGTAGTAATACGTAGTAGTTATTTGCAGATTTGGCCTCTTGATCATAAAAGAATGTGTGTTGTTTTTATTTTTCTGTCTAATCCTCAAATACTATGATTCAAGATGAGTTTAAAAAGACAACTGGGAGTTCATTTTTCATGAAAATTTAGGCTATTATCTGGTAATTTCATACTAAATTTGCAATACCTACTCATAAATATTTTGTTTATCCTCATCAGATTACTGTAGGCTGCTCCTTACGAAATATAATTGCCAGCACACAGGAATGTGGTGTCCCAGAAAATGGAAGACTTCTTTTAACATCAAGTCAGTGTTTTTCCACGTGGCAGAAATCTGTATGAAAATAATGACATGATAACTTAGCAGACAAAATGGTATTTTATTCCTCTTCAGATCCTATTCATTCTTTATTTAGTGACTACCTTCTCTGGGTTAGTTGTTGCAGATATGAACATGAATTTAGTTGTTTATATTGCAGATGGTTTTGACAGAGTAATACATTTGAATATTACATTATATTGGAATAAATATAATAGAGAATGGAAACAGTAGCAGGGACAGAAAAAGCAGGAGCTAGTAATGTCTTAAATAAGTCTTATAATTCATGTAAGTAACTTAAAACGTAAGTGAATTTCAAAGCAGGAGAATGGATCTTTCTAGGCTTCTTTCGTATTGTTTCCTGGTGTGCACATCAAGAATGTTGTTTAGTAAGGGTGTGGGTTAGCAGGTTTTCTAGATAGTACATTTCCACCTGACCACATGGTAGTAGTGTAGCCATGTGGAAGTTATCCTATTTTCCTTAGCTACAGTTTCCACATCTGGAAATTACCTGGAGGATTGTGAAGATTTAATGCAATGACTCTGAGGAATGAGAATGACAAAATGTGATGGGAAAAAAAAAAGTCAATGAGAACAAATAACTGTTAGCTATCATTGTGATCCACAAATTTTACACTTTGTGTTTTTTCATGAAGACAGAGTGTTTTTCTCAAGTATTGTTCATTCTATTTTGCTTATTTGAAATCCATAGATTTTGAAGGAAGAACCTGAGTTTGAGTGCAGCCTGGGCTACAATAGCAAGTTCCGGGCTGGCATATACTACATGAGTGGGACCCTATCTCAAGAAAAATAAATAAATAAAACTAATGAAACGTTACCTTTCAAATGAAGGGGTATAATGCAATCACTTATAACTATGTTACATTTTGTTCCTAAAACAGCATCTGTGGAGGACCAGGGTGTGTCTTATACCTCAATATAGGGACTCGGTGCACCTCGGTTGAAAAACAAACCTTCAGTATTAGCTTGTTGAGATGAAGTCAGACATAAACTGTTAATAGGTTTAATTCTTTCAAATTTTCTACAAACCGCAGATACAGTGAGTCCTCCACGCCATTTTTCTTACCCACTTCTAACTACATCACTTAACAATGACACTTCAACCCACCCACCAAGGGGTCTTCCTCTAAACCAGCAGTTTGGGGCCATATGCAATGACTCCTCTGCTTGCCAAGCATATCCATTGTGAAAATATTGTACCATTTCATCTATTTGGTCTTTATTATTTTAAATTAACGGTTGGCGAAGAGAGAAATAAAGTTTCAGAGACTGATGAGAAGCAAAGGTTTTGTAAACTCCATGCACTTCAAGAAAAATGGAGACCATTAGGTCAGTCTCAACTTTGTCACTTCTATTAGATGCTTGCTGGCCTTAAGCCGAATCAACTGCATGTTCAGTTAGGAAGAAAATGAATAAAATGAATGTGAAAAAATACAGAAATATGCCCTTGAACACATACCTAAAAGATGAACTGCCATAAAGGTTTGCGTAATTGGTTTTCGGCAAACTGGGAAAGCAAAGGAACACCCATTGGCATTTGTATTTCCTTTCCTTTTTTGCTTGTGAATATTTACCATAACTTGAAAGCTGAGAATGGCCTACCATTTTACTTGTTTTTAGGAAACAACATATTGAATTTATGCAAAACTAAAATTGTTAATACTTAAAGGTATAAAAAATAACTAACCTGCAAGTATTTTTTTTTGCCTGAACATTATCATTGTTACCTTTGCCAATTCCATAAAGAAACCTTTAGAGTTAATGAAATAGTTTAATAAGCCACTTTCTTCTAACTGTATCTCAGATACGAATTAAAAATAAATATAACCCAGATACTTTTAATTTAACAGAGATTATAGTCATTAATTCAAATATCTTTTGCATTTTATTTTAAGCCACATGATTATTACCAATGAATTCATATCTTCATATTTTGGCAACATCTTTTTTATTAATATTCATGTCCCAATAAAGAATTTTAAATTATCTTTGGAGGGAACTTGGATTTCCCTCATTTAAAACCACACATTTTCTAAAATATTAAGATGCAAAGTAGCTATTTATATACTTCAGTGTGAGTATGCATCACCTGGGAATCTTGCAGTAGTGCAAATTCTGATTTCCCAGGTCTGAAGAGCCTGAGATCCTGTGTCCCTAACAAGCTCTCCAGTACTGGTGTGGACGTTGATCCTGATCCATACTTTGGTAGCAACTGTGGAGAACACCTAATAAGTGTAGTTAAAGAATTCTGGAAACAGGTATCTATTGCATAGTGTGGCTATTAATTGTGATATGTCAACCTGACTTAGGGAAGAATTGCCTAGCAGACTAGTAAAGCACAGTTCTGGGTGCATTTGTGAATGATTGACATGTAGGCCAGGAAATTGAGGGGAAAAGACCCACTCAGATGTGACAGCAACCAAAGACTTATACCCTGGACAGAATAAGGGAAGATAAGAATGTAGTGAATTCATTTTGGAAGAGTTTCAGTGCTCACAATTGCCTTTGGACATGAGCCCCCACTTTCATTCTCCTTCCAACACACTTACCAGATACTCTACTGTAAGCTTCCAGATCTTTGGCCTTAGACTAGAGCTGTATCCTTGATTGCTCTTGTTCTGTGATTTCCATCTTCCTGGGCTGAGCAGCTCCTGGATCCTCTGACTCTTCAGGTGCAGAGAGTATTGTGGATGCTTCTGCCTCTGATTCTGCAGATGGCTGCTGTGGACTCTTCCTATAGGCTTATCTAGTTAATCTTCATTTATTTACAGGTGTATTTTAAATTGATTCTGTTCCTCTAGTGTGGTGGTCCCTCCACCTTTTTGTTGAGAGGTAACAGTTTCATGGAAGACCATTTTTCCACAGACACAGTTTGGGGATGGTTTTGGGATTAGAGTCACATACGGAGCATGCAACCCAGATTCCTTGCAAGCGTGGTTCCCAGTAGGATTTGTGCTCCTATGAGAATCGAATGCTGCTGCTGATATGAGAGGAGGCGGAGGTCAGGTTGTAATGCAAGCTATGGGGAGCTGCTGTAAATACAGCTAAAACTTTGCTTGCTCCCCTGTTCCTCACTTCCTGCTGTGTTGTCCAGTTCCTAAGAGCTCACAGATCTAACAGACCAGGGATTGGGGATCCCCACCCCTGAGTCCCCTAACTGATGTACATACTGTTATGTTGGGAGGTAGACTGTGAGCTGCTGTCCTGATAGAAAATTCAGCACTCGGTGATTGTAAACCCAGCTACAATAAACAATTAAAGAAACAGTTTAAACTAAGAGAAGACAGTTTATTTAAACATGGTGAAAAAGGGGGAAAAGAGATGATAGATAGCTACTCCAAGAGTAGGGAGCATTCGAAAGTGAAATACTTGTGGACCCTTCTGTGTAGTTCCCCTTTGTTGGGTTTTTCCTCATGTTGGCCCTTGGAATCTGATTGGCTCCTGGGCTTGTTTGTCACCTCTGCCTCAGATTTCTCCTACTCATTTGACCTTTCTTTGTCTTTTGATAGAGAGTAAGATTATGGATTGGTGTCTTAGGGCCAGGTTATGTAGATGTAAGGACCAAATAAAGGAGGAGTTTGGTATTTTTATGTTTATCACACTACCTGGGGCCTTCCCCAAATGTCTTTGCCTTTGTCTCTTTAACTGTTGGAATCTAGCTACCTTTATGTTTCTAACTATTGGATTGTAGTTGTCTTTGCCTTTCAGAATCTGGCTACAGAGGTCAACACTGTCATTAATTTTTAATAATGTCCAATGAGGCTTTTACCCTACCTTTTCCCTACCTGCGGGAACCCCGGTCCCTACACTGCCATTTATTAGCTATAAAAAGTAGGGTGAATCACCCATTCACATTTTTCCAGTGTAATGCTAATGTGAGCTACTATCATTTCTCAAGCACTGCAGCATGAGCTGCACTGGATCCTCAGCATTTGACCTAACCGCTCTCCTGTCCATTCTCTACACCACAACAAAAGACATTATTTTTTAAAACACGAACCTCACCCTATTTCTACCACTTCAACTTCCTTTCACAGCTTTTAATGATTGCCCTTGAAGATAAAATTCCACACTACCAACAAGACCTGTAAAGCCTCATGGATAGTTCTAATTATCTTCTCACTTTGTTCACCTTTAGAGTGGTATTACTGATCTTGAGGCTCCACCTGCATGGGCATTCTGTTTAGTGGCACCTAGAAACTAGTGAAAAATGCACATTCATTATCAAGTCCCATCCTAGCAACATTCCTACATTAGGTAAGTGTTGCCCATTGGAAAAATTGACTATTAGCCTCTTTCTTTCTGACTCTCCAGTGTTCAAAACAGCGCCCATCACCGTGAAGGTTTTTGAATGAATGAGAAAGTAATTTTAATCTCCAATATTATTTATTTCTTCGTGTTTAAATTAGACAAACTATTACCTGGGTTTTAAGAAACTTCATATTCTTTAGCGTATGTTAAAAGTAGAGAGCAAAAATCCTACTTTGAAGATATTTAGGGTGAGGAGTATAATTTAGTGTTAGGGCATGCATGAGAGAGTGAGTTTGACCCCTAGGACTGGAAAAAAATCAGTCTTCAGAGCACTTTCACATCCTTCTCTCATTTTCCCTGGAATACTTGCTTTTACTAACACAGGTAATCACTATTTACAGCTTTGTTCATTTATGTGCTCATTTATATATATATATATTATATATATATATATATATATATATATATATATATATATATATATATAACAGTGTTGGATGTTTGTTACTATTACTGCTTTTGCTTAAAGTATACCCCTCTAGATCTGGAACTGTATCTCATCTGTGCACAAAGTGTTTCTTTCTTGCAATTAGTTGTCTCCTAACTCCTTGTGAACTTTAAACTTTCCTCTTTTGAAGTACTTAAAATATCTAAAATGTAATTACTTTTCCTGTATAATATCATATGTTCACATAGGAAGTATAACAGAATACTGATGAGTAAAATGAAGACCTTGGGTCTTATTGCAATCATGAACTTGATGATTATATAACTTCTTAAGCTCTCGCACATTCTTTAAATTGCAGAAATTGCAGTAGTTTGGATAAATTTATCTGTTGGTTGTAAATTATGCAGGTATGTTTATATTAATCAATTGTTATTGTGTACTATTAACATGAAGTCTCCTAACATAAAGGACTGTATTTAATTAAATGCATTCTAAAAGTATTGTTTTATAACGAGTAATTAAAAAAAACAAGCCATTGAGATATAAAATTGAGTAAGAACTGGGTTGTGTAAGAACATTTGATCTGCAGTAGATTTCCTGTGTACTTTTGAAGCCACTTTCAGATCTGCTCCCAGGGGAACATTGGGATGCATACAGCTACTTCCTTTTGCTACTGTAGAACCCATTAAATTAATTAGTAGGAAACAACATTGTCTATTGCTCACACTACACTAGATTAGATTCTCTCTGAATCTTCCTGGGTTTCAGTGTGCAACGTGTACAGCACTTTGAATGTTAGTAGCAAGAACTGTGGTTTTCCTCTGCTTTTATACAAATGGATAGTGAGTACTCCCAAGAAATAGAACTTTCTCAGAAACTTGTATTTACTTTGGAAGAGTGCTGCATATATTTCCTGACACTTTAGTATCATTTAGAGTAGGAACAAATCAAAAGAATAGAGATTCTTTGATTATGTGCACATCTCCAAATTTGGAGGATTTTATTTTCAGTATCTACCAGAAAGAGAGAATGTCTATACAGGAACAAGAGGCTGCATAATGAGATAAGAATTATAACTGTCTAGATGAATACAATTGTGTTTTGTGTATCTTGATCCCAAATTCCTTTGATAGCTAAAAGAACATTTACTGAGTACTACTCTAAGACAGGCCTTATGGAAGATACAAAGGATACTCAGAAAAAAGAAATATATATATATAAATTTGAAGATATGCTAACATGTGTGTACGACACCCCAAGTCATTTTAATATAAAATTGAAACGTGTATATGGAGGAGAGGAACAGTATATTTTAAAGTAAAAAGGGCAGTTGGGAGTTGGGTTGAATACTTTTGAGTAAGACCAAAATATTTATTTCAAAACAAATAGCTGCAGTAATATAACGCTGAGAAACAAGCAAAGATTGAACATATTTAAGGGCTTTAAAAAAATGGTATGGAACTGGACATCTTTCTGTAGGCAGCAAAGAAGCATTGTAGGGTTTGTCTCTTGAAAGACTGTGAATGAGTACTTTGGCCATCATGAAAATAGCATTTTATATAGTTGAATGGGGATATTTTGAAGCTTTGTGGATTTTGCGTGCTTGAATTTCTATTTTGTTTTCTGTAATTGACAAAGGCAGTGTTTCAGTATCCCATAATCCTTATCTTGTGTGTGGAAAATTTGAGGGAATGAGAAATAAAGAGAGCTGGATTTGAACCCTGCTGTTGCCGTTAACTAGCTGTATGGCTGGAGCTGCATCATCTCTGCGAGATGGAAGCTGAGGCTGCCGAAGTGAATAACATTGCAGCCTCTCAGAATGGTCACCTCCATGAAGCCCATGAGGACCGATGACAACACTTGCCTTTTGTCTTTTAGATGATGTTATGGTTTGTGTCTAGATGTCCCCCCAAAGCCTCATGTGGTAAGAGATAGCTGGGTCTAGAGTGTGTGATTACTAAATTAATCTATTGATCAGTTTGGCATGGTTCTGCTGGGATCAAGGATGTGGAACTAAATTTAAAGGTGGGAGTGCTACCTGCCCTAAGGGCAGGTAGCCTAGATAAGATACAGGAAGAAGCTAACTAGCTGCTTGTTTGCATTGCTTATTTGCATACATTCCTTGCATTCCTCACTTTACTTGGCTGCCGGTCTGCCATGCCTGTCCGCCCTGCCTCTGCCATGCTGCCCTGCCTCGGACCTAGCGGACTATAGACTGAAACCTCTGCAGACTGTGAGCTAATAAACCTTTCTTCCCCTAACTTTGGGTGTCGGGCATTCTGTCCCAACAACGAGAGAAAAGTAACTAAAACAGATGATAATCCAGCCTCACACTAACACCATGTCAGAGGAGGCCCAATTATCATGTGAAAATGAAGTATATGCAAGGAAAACAAAACAAAACAAAACAAAACAAAAGTTGCTGCTCCTGCAAGTTACCTGATTGAAATTTGGGCAATCCTAAAACTTACTGCCTTAATTTTTTAAAGGTTTTTAGGAATTGTGTAAAATTAAACAAATCAAATCAAATGAACAATTATAATATTTCTTAATACATGGTAAGAGGCAGTCATAACTATGTTTCTAACAGTTGTTGGTAAAATATGAATAAAACAAAACTAATTTGCAAACTATGTAACACGGTGCTTGGAACATAGTATGTCTCCAACAAATGGTGGTTTCTATCCACCTTACAGATCATTCTCCACCTAGGCTTATGGATGGTGCCATTTGCCTGTGCTTTCTGGACTCTTCCCTGTTGGACCTGATCCATTCGTACCACAAGTGGCCGAGCTTGGGTAATGGGAGCTGGGTCATTCTGGAGATTACAGACAGAGTATGTTAAACTTTGAGAGAAGAGAGAGCTTCTCTGAGGAAGATAGCGGTAGCACACTTGATGACCGCTTTTTTTTTTTTTTTTTGCAAACTCCTGTTCTGGTTCATAAGTGAAGAATGCAGAGAAACAGACATTAATATACATGAGGGGAAAGTGCCTCTTTAATGATCTTCCAGTCAATGCTTAGCATTCTGAGGCAGCACAGATTTAATAACAACAGCCAGAGCCCTTGCTGTGCATGGAACAGCCTGCCGCTGCTTCATGGAAAAGAGTGCAACACACAAACACACACACACACAGAGGAATAAAAAAAGAGAAAAGAAACCCTCTTAGTGGAAAAGGTCATTTAGTAAGAAGGAAAACTATATTTCAAGATTAGATGATAAAATTTTTGCTTATATTTAAAAACAAATGAAATCATTTAAAAGATCAGGAAGAGATATAACCAACAATGTGCTTATTGCCAACTCTGCAGAAAACTTGGACACTTTAGATGCATGTTGCTGGTTTTGCTTGCACTTAGGCTTGAGTAAGAATCTGGCTTTTCTGTCCCTCTGACTGTAGTGCAAACTGATTAATACTTCTGAATGTCACTCTGTCATTTGTAAAGATACAAAACCCTGCTGGCAGAGTCATGCTGAAGATTAAATGAGATAACGACTCTGACCTTGCCTAATGCTGTACCTGTAGTTTAGTCAGTAATAAATCGATTTTAATCACTCCCCTGTCCGAACCCCAGTGCCGTGGACAATTCCCTTTCATTCATTTCTCATTTTTCCATGTCTAAAGTGAGCTTGAGGGGGAGATTATTTCTTAAATTCATCACAACTCTCACAAAGTCTATTCTTTATATCTTCCTATAACACTATTATAAGCAAAACACAAGTATTCTTTAAAAATACGGAACGGTGGAAATTTCTAATGCTCTGCCAGTTAATCGGTCAGTAAGGCTGTGACAAGCAGCTGTTAGCCTTATGTAGTCATATCATTTATTGACTCTTTGTGTCTATATCTTAAGCTAACTCCTTCCTTCAGGAGACCATGAGGCCACAAATGAGAGTAAAGCATTTAGGATATACTAGTTCCTTATTTCACAGAAAATCCTGAACCTTCTCTTTCTTTCATCACTGGGACCCTGGCAGTGGAAAAGATGCAGCTTTGGCAGATGGTTTGACTTGTGCTGCTTATTTCTTGAACATGTGTTTCCTTGCTTTGCCTCTCTGGGTTAGCTCTCAGCCCCTCTACCAATGGATCTTTACATTTACCTTTATCTGAAATTACAGGAATGAGTTTCGTAAGTAATCAACTTCACAATTACTTTCTTTATTATACTCTTAAGACTAGAAATCATGATGCTAGTTGGCATCTATCAACCAAAACACTACTTCACAATCCGAATGGGAACTTTTTGTAGCCATGTTTAGCATGTGTCAGAGTTCTAGCGGTGTTCAATGTTAAAACTTTTATTCTCTACCTCCATAACTAAATTGTGAGTATTTCGATGGTATAAACTAAGATCTTATGTCTTTTTGCCTTTTTTTTATATAACTAGCCTAAAAGATATTATTGCTGAGAATTGAAGCGAGTATTTGTGGTGGGCACTTATAGAGGAATGATAAATAAGACATCAGTGTGTCTCTAATCAACTCCTAATTTAGCCATGAAACAGGCAAGTGAAAACATTTGATATATGAGGAAATAAATACCATATTAAAATATTAGCAAAGTGTTAACACTGAATATAATGTTCAGAATACATAGTAGCTGGTCAAAGTTAGAATACCAAGCCAGACTTACCTCATGACTAACCCTTAAATGGGGTATGTTATTTCTATAGGAACATCAGTCTCCCTATTTGACTTGTAACTATTGTCGCCTGTTACTTACACATCATAAACACATAGAGGCAGTCTGCTATGATCTGGATGTCTGGGCCTCCCCAAAATTCATGTGTTTAAACCTTGTCCTCAAGATAACAGTACCAAGAGGTGGAGGCCTTGGAGGTGATTATGTCCTGATGGCAGAGCCACTGTATGGGTCTGTGCCCTTATAAAACAGACTGGAGGGAGCTTGTTTCTTCTTTCTACCATGTGAGGACACAAGAAATTGTTATCTATGAGCAAGTGGCGCTACCCAAATGCTGATCCTGCCTGTGGCTTTGTCTTGTACTTCTTGGGATCCAGAACTATCAAAAATAGATTTCTATTGTTTAGAAGCCCCCCCAGTCTATTTCGTTTAGCAGCAACCAGAAGAGATAAGACATAGCCTCTTTACAGTTGACTAAAAAACGTTGGGAGCTTTTCTATAAAAGTAAAAGTTCAAGAAAACAAATAGATCTTGATATTGGTCATCTAGGCATAATTTTTAGGAAATATAACCACATATAAGAAAGATATAAAAAACAGAGTTAAAACCAGTCTGATACTAAAACTTGAAAGTTAAACTACTAGTGCCTACAACCTGAAAAAAGGAAAAAAAAACCTGAATTTTAGGACAAAATCTTGCCTTTATAACTTAATGCTGAAAATTAAAGTATTATATTGTGTCAACTGGTACAAGCCATGTGACCTACCCCAGTGGAAAGATGTATACATACTGCCATTCGGTTTATCCCCACAGCTTTCTCTGTAATGAAAACACAGTGGCATAAAATATATCAAAGTCTCTTTTAAAATCTAACACGCTACTTAAATGAATACTTTATATGTGTGTGTCTTCTATGACACTGAAAATATTATGAATCAGTACATAAAAATGTAAATATACAAACTTTTTTAAACTATCTTACAGGAAGTGAAGTACACTACTAACACATTGAGCTAAAAGTATAGCATAGCCGTGAGTTCTTGCAATCAAATACCACTCTTACCTGCTGTGAATAGTCCACTGAAAATTTCAAGTATGGCCCTTTTGTTTACATTTCCCAAGTAATATATATTCTGTCTTGCTATTGAGGAATTGCCATGACCCTAATACTCCTGATTAGGCAGGCTTGCCAAAACAACTATAGAAGAGTCCAAATTTATTTTCTCATTCTCTACTCAAGCAAGGGGGGGGGGGTTTGACTCATTTGAGACTAGAATAAAACTGTATTCCCTCAACTCACAGATGAATAGATCTGTAATACAGTGCAATTTCCTTCAGAAAATAAACTCCAACAAATGGAAAATTGGGGTTACAGTGCCTGCGTTGCAAAGTAATAGTCACTTAAAACAATGAATCCAGTCAAAGGACAATTGGAAAAGATGAAGGGCATTCAAACAAGAAACTAGAAATCTGGCAGAAGTGAAAGGGGGGCTACTGAAAGCTTTACTGAGCAATGATTGCATGTGTAATAGCAAAATAATTGCAGTTCCGTAAAATGCAAGAGGTTTGGAGGGCAAGGGATATGGTTCGTGGTCTAGACAAACTATCTCTAGGCTACAGTCCAATGCACGACCTTGCAAAAGTAAAATAAAAAGCAAGAAAAATGAGTAGATAGAAAGAGACAAACATATTTCAAAGCGCAGAACACACAAGATCAAGAGAAATTTTGACCCCACGTACAGCTACTTAGCGGATGATCCCAAATCTCTGAAAACATATTATTGTCATGGAGAGCATTTGTGTATGCAACCAACATTTATTAAGTGCTGACCATGTGCCAGGGTAGGAGTTGATCAGGGAGAGCAGGGGAGAAAATGAATATAGCATCTTTGCATATAGAGCTTCAAACTAATGACTTATACTTGATTCAGTGAAGTACACCGTACTTTGTTACTAAGATTATTACTAAATCTAATATTATCAGCTGTCATTTTTGTAAGTAAAAAAAATTTCAAGTATTAGTAATTTTAAAAGGTTCAGCCTAATATTATTCTGTGACCTATGTTTGAATTGTGGAAGCCTTTTAGAGTCATTTTCTTTGCTTTGAGAATATTTTATTTCCCTAAACCAGCATTTTCTTGTTTGATTTAAAGGTGAATCTCTCCCTTTATTATTCCTGTAAGACTCACTTATCTCCAAATGAAGTATTGTTTCATGCATTACAGGATGTGACTGTGGTCACCCTAATGTACCAAGGGATAAATATGGGGTAGTACAGACTTAGAATTAATCACTTGATGGAGATTTCTAATGGGAGACACAGTTTACAGACATTAGAGAGATGCCTTAAATTCAGAGTAGCACCCTAATTCATGCACAGTTTTGCTGTGTTAATAAACTTTTTACTCAGATTCTTTGTTACATTCTCCAGTTTTTCCATCCTTTCTTTGTCTATGACAAACAGCTCTAATCTCAACCTGTGGGATATATATTTTATACATATCTTAGCTGCCCCATCGGGTTGCTCCTTCGCCCAGCTCCCCCATTCTCTCCCCTTCTCCATCACCAACATGTCTGACTAATACAACAGTTTTCAAGTGTGGTACCAGATCAGCAGCATTAGTAACTCCTGCTGACAAATGCAGTCAAGCATGCTCATCTGTGGCACCTGCTACATAGAGGCTGCTGGCAATGAAAGGGGGCTCAAGAAGGAAAGGGAAATGCAAACAGCAAACTCCAAATCTGGAGCGGGTCCCTGTCATCCTCTTTATTAAGTCTTCTGGGTAATTCCAATGGATTTAAGAGTGCGTCTTGAAATGAGCTGGAGAATATCGATATCCAGCAAATAACATCCAGATCTGCAATAAGTAGTGGCACTTGTGCTCTCCCCGTGGCAATCCCGAGCGTGTTGGTGGGTGGTACAGCCTGTGCTCTGTTGTGTTGTTTTGTTGCAAAAGCTGTCCAGGTGTTACTAATGAACAGCTAAGGCTCAAAAGCATTGATCTGCTGAAGTTCATGGTTTTTCACGTAGTTTCTATCACTCCTCCCTATCCAGCCAGGCATTTTGTCTTCGGAAGTAGGTCTAGCGGCTATAGAAATGGGTCCAGGATTTTATATAAATTGATTAGCTGCTGAGTTTATCTTAATTTGCACTTAAGCTAAAGTGATATCTGATGCCTGCTGGTGACCATCAAGTAGTATCAGCAGCAGCAGCACAGTCAGTCATGGAAAAGCCCAGCTGAAGTACATTTTATGTGTGTATGTACATACTAGATTTAAAGAAATAGAATATGTCGTTGGGGGATGGAGGATGGGTGGAATGAACAGTAAAAAGACATGAAAAAGATGCAGAGAACATGAATCTAGTGTATATAGCATCTTCCAGTATGAAACTTCACTGCTCAGCTCTTCAGAGACTTGCCAGGTGGTGCGGTGTGCGCTGTCCCACGTTGCTCCCTCTCCCCGCCCCTCCGCACACCCGGGTCCTTTTAACTTTTCTTTCCTCCCACTCTGTTGCCCGCTCTCGGTTCTTGGCTCCTCTCTGCCGTGCCCTTCCTTTTTCATCTTGGAAATCCTCAAGTCTTCAGCATAAACTGTGAGTATGGGACATTAATTATTTTATTCTTGACCAGTACACCTGCTTGGGAAAAAAAGAGAGAAACTTTGACTTTAAAATTGGCAAAAGTAGGAAGAACATAGCAGCAGCCTTAATTCTACGTGGAAGTCAGGATGGACCATTGAGTACTGTGCTTCATAAAATATCTGCAGTAGGTGGAAGCTCTCAACATAGAGAACTGAATGATGTGCAAAGGTTATTGGGCATGAACTCTGGCAGCGGATTTCTTGCTCCAGTTAACTAAAAAATAATGTTGGGACCAGCAATGAAGAGGAGGCCTTCGTGCTCGTCTAAGTGTGTGTGTGTGTGTGTGTGTGTGTGTGTGGTGTGGTTTTGGGTTTTTTGTTTAAAAGGTACTATTAGGTCACAGTCATGAAAACCCTGATGACAACTCAGATAATGTTTTTTCTTTCTGAATTTTTTGTTCTGCCCACAGGTGATAGATGGATCATTACCAATGCAAAGGCCAACATACTATATGCAACCAGGCCTACCTGAGCATAATAATTCGATTTCTATTTTCCTTGCAAACTTTTTTTTTAATTTCACTAGAGAATAGATCACTCCTTAAAAAATATCCATTTTGATACCATATTTGTGATGTCTTTTGTGACAGTTTGCTCTTTTCCATTATGTAAATTTTTATGGACAAGTGATGGGTATTTGGCTCACATAGGATTAGGTTCTGCAGAAAAGGGCAGCTATAATTTATAGGTAGGTTATGTTTCTAGCAAGGGAAGCCCCTTAGCCCCTAATATGGAAGCAGTCATTTAACTGAGTTTGTTATTGAACCAACAGTAAGGCCGAAGCCTGAATTACTGAGTACTCCTAAATTCTGTCTTTGTATGAAGTTAAGGGTTTCCACTAGAATTTAGAGAGTAGAGAGAAAAATGAACATGCATGAAATGTAATTCTGAGGCCATTTGTGTAGTACCTAGAAAATTACCCCTTCCAATAGACTGAAGGGTCTATGCCTTACCCCAGTGTAAACCATTTACGTTATCTTAAGTGTACCATTCTCTTTTTCTTTCTTTTTTTGTGGGTGGGGGCAGTGCTGGGGATCGAACTCAGGGCCTTGCACTTGCTAGGCAAGTGTTCTACCACTTTAAGCTAAATCCCCAACCCCAAGCGTAGCATTCTTAATGTGAGTAAATTAACCTTTCTATTTTGCCACTTAAATTCTTTAACTTCATGAAAAGCATTTGCTCAGAGAACCCTTTTCTGTCTGGCAGAGGTTGACAAATGGATGGGGAAGAAGGGACCCTTTTAAAGTCCTTCCTTTTTTCTTTTCCTTTTCAAAAAGCTCAAGAGTCCCAGCTTGCAAAATTAAGCAGACAAGAATATTTGATGCCTCATTTTGAAATGTCAGACCTTACATAAACCTTTCCCAAAGTGACTATAGGTTTTTGCCCTACACAAATTGATAGAATTTCTATTACTTTTTACTCTCTTTACAATAAAGCAACATTCTCAAACTACCATGTAATTCTGCATATTTTGCAGTCTTTGCTCTAGGGAGCTAAACCTTAGGGAATGGAAAGGTATCAAAGGTCAGAATAAATGTTTATAGGAAACCTCAAACAGACTGTTGCCAAATAGCTTTAGCCTTTATCAGTATCTTCAAGTATTTTGCACTTAGATAGACATGGATGTCGCAAGCAGGACAAGTAACTGTTGAATCAAGGGAATTTTTAGTAGCAAGAAAGGTTGGTTTTAAAGATTTCTGTTGACTGGGCCAGTGAAATGATTTGGCCCTGATGGGAATGTTGAGCTCTCAATTTGCTCTGCTCTGTCTTGTTTTTTTAATCATCCTCATTAAACACGTTATTAGTAGACAGCATTTATATTTATATTGCCAAGGACTACAAATAGGCATTTATACATGCAAGAGGCTTGACAGGTATTTAGGAGAGAGCGTCTTCATATCTATCTCTCTTAACATTTATGTATGGTTCTCCAAATTCCTACGTTTTAAGCAAGTATTCTCCATAATGTGTGTATTCCTGACAGTAATAGCTAATAATAATGGGTACCAGGTGCCAGACGTAGGCTCCTAAATTTTTACCTTATTATTTCTAATCTTCCTTCCACAGCCATGAAATTTAATGTTATAATCTTCAGTTTAGAAGGAGGAAGCCTAGGTGGAGAAGTTGCTTGACCAAAGCATAACCGTTATAGAAAAAAGTGAAGTCAAAAACTTCTTTGGTTAATGACAGATCTCTGCTCCTCCTCCCTCTTGCATCACAATTATTATCAGGCATCATTGACAGCATTACTTACAGAAGAGTTAAATTTCCTTGAAGTCACCCACACTTTGTCACTTTTCAAGCTTATGGATGTCAAACTCTAAGCTCCATTAAAACAAAGGCCTTGTCTATTTCGCCTTACCTGTTGGTCGAGATGGTGTAGGTTTGAGCCTGGGATGGATTCCCAATTCTGTTTTATAGCTTCTGAGTTAAATGAAATTGGGACAGACACTCAACTCTGCTGAGTCTCTCAGTTGCCTTACCTGCATAAAGAGCAATATTTAGATGGGCAATTTAAAAATTAATGTAAAAACATTTGGTAAATTTCCAATAAATATTAATTGCAATAGCTGTGATATAATCTGTAAAGCCCTAGAGATGGATTTCTTATTTAGCTCTGAGTTTAAATTCTCCTGTTGTTTAGTTTCTACAATATGGCAATGATTTTTCAAATGTTTTAGCTTCATGGCTTGCCCCTTTTTAAGAAATATATTTCACATTAAAACTAGTCTACAAGTAAGTGAAATGATAATTAAAACTGAAGAAATACTGCCATTAAAGAATGTTTAAGCCTATTTATTATGCATGTTGATATTCTCTTTTCTGTTGTTTTGTTCTAGTCAAACAAAATGCTGCCTATGACTGTCTTTTAGTATCCACTTTACTTTTATTTTTAATTTCACTTTTTGAAAAAAATACCACCTTTAAAGTTCCATTCTTAAACTCATTCATAGTTTATTGTTAAACACTTAAATAAAATTATCAGGTCAGGCTCTGAAGGGAAGGTAGAGAGGTGCATATATTCATATAGTTATGGGAGTGACTTTGATGGAGAAGCAGAAATAGAGACTAACTGTATCAGTCTCTCCATTCACCCTTTCATCTTTCCATACAACATTCATTTTCCTGTTCATCTATCCTTCCATCTGACCATCCATCTCCATTTATTAGACTTACCTCACTATTACTTAACTAACTCTGTAAGTACTTACATGAGTATGTTGTGCATAAATGTTTACTTAAGGTCCATCTTGAAATGGTTTTCTTTAATTGCTTGCAGTCCATGACCATCCAAACTTCTGAGGAGATGAAAAGTTTACCTGCTAATATTTAAATGCTGACAGTGACAGATGATGAATGAATGTTAACAGTTTATGAGTTGTTCGAGTTTTCAAAATTCTACAAGTAATTTGTCTACAATCTTTCACATAATTACCTACTTTGAATTTGTAGAATACAAGAAGCTGTTTTACTGAGTTTTGTGAGTAACTGATAGCTTAACTCAAATAACCTTAAAAATATTGTTTATTTTTTCTTAAGCAGACATAAAAATATTTGAAGTTATATAAAACTAAGTGCACTACATAAAAGTCAACAACTATTGAAAAGACACATTCTGCCAAAGTACCACGATTTATTAAACCATCCATCTATTCATGGAGATTTGGGCTGTCCTCCCATCCTTTTATATAGTGATTATTTCTACAGTGAATACCTTATATATCAGTTGTTTTATTTATGTTTAAATAATGTATATGTTATGCTAAATATTGTAAAATTACCGTCCACAGATAGGCAAATTTTACTCTTATCTGTAATATTAGTGTCTGTTTCCTTCCATGCTCCTGAACACTGTGAATTGTATAAGCTTTTCTGTTTTTCACAATTAAGCAGGTTAAGAAAGGAATGGTAATGTAATTTTTTGTTTTGTTTTGTTTCTTGAGACAGGATCTTGCCGTGTAGTTCAGGCTGGCCTCGACTCATGATGTAGTCCAGGCTGGCCTCAAATTCATGGGAAGCCTCCTTCCTCAGCTCCCAAGTATTGAGTGCTGAGACTACAGGCATGTGCCACTACTACCAGCACTAGTGTACTTCGATTTTTTTTTTTTTTTTTTTTTTTTTGGTGAATGAGATTGAATGAAATTAAAATTTGTTTTTATTTTCTTTTATATGAACTCTGCTTGTTTTCCTATTCCCATTATTCTAAAAACTTTTGGTCTTATTGCTTTATTGTAGAAACATTAAAGTCTTACTGACTGATTTTATATATATATATTTTGTAATATATCGAAAACATTTTCTTATGTGCTCATTTACTTTGCTTACAGTGATCTTTGCCTGTAGGTGTGTAGCTGAAATGATCATTTTCCTAATTGCTTCTTACTCTTACATTATGTTTATCAAGGTCTTTTTCAAACTGATATCATTTTATACGTGAGATATTATCATTAGTTTTGCAAGGTAACGAATTGAGTAGGGAGACCCTGCATGACTTGTTAGGATTCTTCTCGGCCTCTCTGCATGGTATTACTTTCTCTTTGGTGAGCAGAAGTCCTGCTGGAATGAAGGTCTAATGAGCTGCTGGTAAGGTATGTCAGATAATTTATTTTTGGCCAGGACCTTCACAGAAAGGTAGAAGATAGAGTAATATTTTTAAATTACATAATCTTCCATGAGGAAAGGGAGTCTGGCTTGTGTGATGCACTTTGGGAAAGAGGAATTCTGGTTCCTACGATTTGCTTCAGGGGAATCTCGAAGTGGTGGAGCAGTAAGTGCCAGCAACTTAGTTTCTTCAGGTCAAAGTCTGGAAAACAATAGCTGGGAGAGGAACCAAGGTGAGGGCGGGATACCCAGAACCGTGAGGGAACTGACAGAGGAGAAGAAAGTAGGATTAAGTGATACAGAAGAAATAGACCACACCATGGAGGGGAGACCGCGTAGCTTCACCAATAGTGGGTGTTTAGATGCCAGCTGGGAGGCAGAGTGAAACAAACAACATTTTTGCTCAAGGAGAAAGAGAGGACCACATCAGGAACAAAGAATCACCCAAAGTTGGAACCAGCAAGAAAAACACGGGACATTGCTCCCAGAGCAGCCTGCCACAATCAGCAGTTGATGAGTGACCTCGGTACACGGGCCTGCAGCTACAACTGTGGAGTAAGAGCTGGTGGGGATGCCGTTGTAAGGGAGGGTGAGTCTTTGAACCTGGCTGCTTCACACCGCTGAGTTCTCAGCGATGAGGAGGGAAGGACAGTCACAGGAGACTGCCAACACATGGAGAGCAGACTGGGAGGAGTCCCAGTGAGATGCAGGAGCTGGTGAGCACAGACCAGGTTCCTGTGGTTCTGTGTTTCGCCTCAGTTCAACTGCTTGTCTTACCTGGTTCGTTTTTATTAGTGTCCTGGTAATTATAGTTAATTTTTTCCTTTTCCAGGATCTCTGTCAAGATACTTTGTAGAGGTGGTTTGGAGGTCATAAATTTCTTCAGTTGTTCTTTTTCATGGAAATATCTTATTTCCTTGTTGAATTTGAAAGATAGTTTGTTCGGGTACATGAATCTGGGTTGGAGATTGTTTTCTTTTAAGGCTTGAAATATTTTGCTCCAGGCTGTCCTTGATTTAAGGTTTTGTGTGGAGAAGTCCTCTGTGATTCTGATGAGTTTACCTTTATAGGTAATTTGGGGTTTTTTTGTTTTGTTTTGTTTTGTTTTTCTCTAATAATTTTCAGTATTCTGGTCTTTTGTTGAATTTCTGGAATCTTGATTATTATATGTCTCGGTGTAGATTAATTTTGATTATGGGAAATTGGGGTTCTATATGACTCACTTACCTGTATATCAAGTTCTTTTCTCATGCTTGGGAAGTTTTCTGTCATTACTTCTGTAAATAATATTTTTAGATCCTTCGCATTGTCTCCTGCTCTTTCATTCACTCCAAGCACTCTTATATTGTTCTTCTTTGCATCATCTTGCAGCTCTCATAGTGATTTTTCATACTCTCTAGTTATTTTTAAGAGGTCAGTCTTTTCATTGTCACTAATTGCTGACCTGTTTTCTAGGTCTGAGAGTCTATCTTCACTCTCTTTCAATCAGCTGTGTATACTTCCCAGCGAGGTTTTGATTTCTTGTATATCTGTTTGGATCTGTTTCATGGATTCCATTTCTTTGCTAAGTTGAATGTTCAAATTTTACATTGTTTTTATAAGCTCCTCTGTTTTTTAATCTGTGTCTACCCTGAATTCACTAAGCAAATCTTTCATTATGATTGTCATCTCTTTTTTGACTTGGACAATTATTTCTAGTCTGATGTTCCTTATAGCCACGCCTGTCTGCTTTTCAGCTTCTGCTGCTCTCATATCTGAGAGTTTGATTGGGTGTCTTCTGATTTCCTCTATGTCATTGTCCTCTATGTTTGTTCTGGGTGAGCTGGGGGTCTGGGTTGTATTTTGCTTCTATGCCTTGTCATTTTCTTTGTATACGTATGTAATTTACCCCTTTTAGCTTGTTCTCCATGTTGACTTTATATTTTGTTTGTGGGAGGTTACATTAAGATAGGTATTAGTGTTTTCCTAGGAAGTGTCTGTTCTTACGGTTTCTTCTAGATATATACGTTTCTTGGCTCTTATGACCTTTATGTCTCTAGGACTATCTTCAGTGACAAGAGGATGGTTGGTACTACTTGGTATTGGTGGCTTGGAAAAGGGGAAGGATAAAGAAAGTAATGAAGAAAAGTTAAAAAAGAAAAAGAAAAAAAAAAAAAGAAAAGGGGAATAACGAGCAGAAGATAGTGTCATTGGTGTCGAGTCCTAGATTTTATGCATGTTAATGGATTTAGCCCCTGCCGGTGCACGGGCAGGTGGGAGGCCTGCCTTGCAGAGTCACTGGGGCCAGGGGGCATGGCTTGAGGAAGCTCGGGAAGCAGGCTCTCACCTGTCCAAGGTGTTCATGCAATCAGGAGACCTGCAGCGCTGTATCTGGGATGCCGGGTGGGGCCTAGGCAGGCCCCTGATGCTGACAATCCTGCTGGAAGACAGCCAGGCAGGTGAGAGGCCTGCTGTTGCTTGATCTCATTTGAGGAAGGCCAAGTACAAACAAAGAGAATAATCTAGAATTAATAGAAGGGGACAAAAAGATGGATCTCTTGCCATAGGGAAGTGGTCCAAGGGAACAAACTTGAGGGGTGAGGAGGAGGGAAAGGGAAATAAGTAGAAGAAAGATATGCCAAGTATAGGAACCCAGTAACCTCAGTTGATGTAAATATTATATGCCATAACATGAGCTAAGATTAATATCACAAGAATAAAAAATGGGATAGGGAAATTGGAGGAGAAGGGAGAGAAGGAAAGGAAAGTGGAAGAGGATAAAAAAAAAAAATACAATATATGGTATGTAGATGTAACTACTCCCTAAGGTGACTGTAAACTTCATAAATAGCAAAAATGTACAAATAAAAAAAAATTTAAAAAACAGGTTTTTCATTTCATTTTCACAAAAAAAATGTTAATGTAATATCCATTTGGGATTTGCTGTACTACTGCGAGTGACGTATAAATCTAGCCAATTTTCTTTCAAGTGGCTATAAAGTTCTTACAGAACCTTTTTTACTAAACAGTTCATTATTCCATTACTTGTTTGTAAAGCCATCTTTACACAAGACTCCCAAACATGATTAGACTTTTTAATCTGAGACATTGACTTCCTATTATTTGCAGTTGACATTACATTACTCTTATAATAGTCTTATAATACTGTGTTATTATAAACTGGTCAGGTCACAGGTGGTTCAATATAAATCACTGTCCAAACTTGTTATGACTTTTTATTTGTTCTAATTGTCTTTGGTACCTGAAGAGCATTTAAAATTTCTCTTTGATAGATTTTGATACTATTGTTATTCTTATATCTCACTATTTTATATATTTTATTGTTGTTATTAATCGATTTTTTTTGATATCTTTTCCCTGGATTTTGATGCATAGGTGACATCTGGTTATTTTGTATATTAAAAAAAAAAAATGGTGACCCAGAACCATAAAAAGTGCTTACAGTACTCATAGTGGTTCTTTCAGTAGTTTCAGTTCATTTCCTTAAATGTCCAAAACACAAACATATTTATGATCAGTGTATCAGTTTTCTCATTAGTTTCACACAGTGCCCAACATCTATGGTATAATGGAGGAGGGGTTTAATGTACTTAGGTTATTGGTCCATAATTGGCTGGCTTCAAGGCAGAGACATCAGGGGGAAGAGTGTGGCGGAGCGAACTATTTAGTTCATGGCAGCTAGGAAACAGAGCAGAAAGAGTACCAGAGAAAAAGCAGAAAGCAGAGCCAAGGATCAGATGCAGATGCCAGGCCTGCCTGGACCACCCAGACACACCTAGATGTGTGCTCCACCAAGCCCTGCGGCAGATCTCAAACCAGTCACGTCAAAGATCCATCCTAATTGCCACAGTTAAAATCTACAAAATTTTATGTTACATCTAATCCTTTTTTTTGATTTATTCGTTTTGTTGACTTTGAATTTGAGCTTGATGTGCTTTAGAGTGTCAGTAAAATCTATATTTTTCATATGTATTAATTTTTAAATTTACTACCAAAAATTTAAATGGTTTTTAACCTTTGATAGAAACAGCTGTGTAGTTTTTCTCCTCACTTTATGAATGTTATATTATAATAACATATTTTAATACTGGCACCTACTTAGATTCCTGGAATGCAATTTGTTAAGTTATAGAGAGCTAGGATTTTTTTTTTTCTTTTTGTATAACCAGTTCCTGGGTTGGTATCAAACATATTCTTACTTCATTAAGATAATTGGAGTTCATTTCCTTCTTTCTCTATGCCTTAAACTGTTTTACCTACTTTGGAGTGGTCTTCTTAAAAGTGGACAGTGTTTGCTTAGTACTAGGCAGCTTCTGAATCCTCAGGAGCCCTTTCTGGCTACTTTGCACTTACGTGGTTACGTACTCGATGATTACTCCCATCAGAATTACTGCAGAGTTTTGCTGAGAGGAATTTTGGGAAGGGCTGCAGTAGCGACCACAGCCTGATGCTCTCAGTGGGGCACTTTTGGTGGACAGCTCCTCCCTTTCTTCCTCAGGGAGGCACCCAACAAAACAAGAAGTCTGGAATAGAACTCTTACGGTTTCCTTTTCCCTGCTAAAATAATATCACTATAATGAGTCAGTGTAATTTTCTTTGATTCTTGGGAAAAATTCCTGCAGACTTTAAATTAATAGATTACCATAGATTTTCTAAGGTGTTCAGAGTCATTTGAAGAACTATATTGATATTTGTATACAATTTTTTGATTATGCCAAGAAGTTTCTCCTGTACATCCTAAATGGATGCCTTCAAAGCAATTAGCACAATGTCAGACAGCGTAAATGCTCTATATTATTATTGGTGTTATTATATCATTCAGTTTTCACAAGCCCCTGTGTGAAATACAGTTGAGAAAATTATGACTAGGAGTTATGAAGTGATTTGCATGGGTCACACATTTAACATGTGTCAGCGTTAGATTGCCAGCCCTGGTCTTTTCACTCTGAGGCCAATGCTGTTCCCAGTGTATGTTTAGGATCAAGAGCTATGCACATGAATGAAGAGATTATGTCTTTATTAGTAATAACCTCTATTTGGAATGTAATTGTTTATTTGATGTATAAATGTGGGTGACACATTCAGTAGTTCTAGTCAATCCCCTAACTTTATTAACAATAGTAGTAAAATGATTTTATAACATAAAAGCTCGGCATATATATTGATACAATTTTTATGCTTAACACTATTTTGAAACTGCACTAATTCTCAGACCTGCTGCTTCAACTTATTATTTAAGGTACTAATAAATATTTATAATTTTATTTCAACATGATCGGTTCATGGCAATTCTATGCAGTTATCTCATTCACTTAAACTATTGATTTGAAAAAACTATCTGTGGGTTTTACCAGGTAGCCAAAGAGGTTAACTATACAAAACTGGTGAAAAAATTCTGCTAAACAATTTTGTGATGAAATGACCTCTGTTTCTAGTCTTTATTTTTAACTATATTTCACAAGGGACATATCATTGTTAGATGATTGTTCCCAACATTTCATTCAAAGGAAATTTGAGACATCCGCAAATGATAGTAGCTGGCGCTGAATTCACTGTATTCTTCAGCTGGCAGAATTACCAGATGGATTTTAATCGCCTAGTGAAGGGATAATTTTCCCCAAGAAATCCCAGGCATGCCAATCCAGCCCTGTGAGCTAGTCACAAGGTATCCTCTTTTGCCAATCTTTTCTGCCTCGTTGCAAACAGTGTTTTTCAAAGGGGTCTTGTGACAGTATCAAGCAAAATTTAGTAAATGCCAATGCTCAATTGGGGTAGAAGTGAAATAAATAGCCAGTGCTCAAGGGACAGGCTGCAGACAATGCCCCTCGGCAGCTCTGCTTGCTTATCAGTGTGCACACAGCCCTTCTGCAGAATGGACTGTGCTAAATCTAATCTGACACCTCCCCCTGGAGAGATGGGCAAGAATGTGGGGATGATCAGAAGGTTGATGGATTGGAATGTAGTCCATCTTCCTTTAGAACACCAATACTTCCCTTCAGCCTAGTCCTGCTACGCTTTATGTTCTCTGCAGTGCGAGTGATGTTTGATGTCCTGATAGTCCAAACTATGGTGTTTTGATTCTTTAAATTTTAGCATATGTGAAGACAAGAATACTGATACATAGAAAATATTTTTTAAAATTAGACATTATTATCAAACAGGAAGCAGGAAGAACAATAAGCAGCCACTTTCTTTTCTGTCATGGAAGGCTAGTTCAGTTGGTTAGCACTCCCAATTTATTTTCAAAATGAACACAATTAGCATTCTTTAGGTTCTGCTTAGGTGTTTTTATATTTCTCGGTGTGTTTATATCGGTATGTAATTCTCATGATCACTCATTATCTACATTTTGCATGTAGGGAAATGAATCTTAGAGAAGTTTAATAACCTAAGGTTATACGGCTATTAAGAAGAGCCAAGTCTCTAACTCCGTTTATCTATTACTAAATCCTCATCATTAATATTATGTATTTTATGGACTAAGCTTGAACTCAGTATTCAGAAAAAGGAAAAATACTTTTGATGCAATCTTAGAATGCTTCTTGAACTTAAACATAGAGATAGGAGTCAGAGTTACATCAATAGAAGCAAAGAAAATAGGTTCATACAGAGAAACATACTCTTCTAGAAGCATTTTTCAGCAATAACAATACAAAGCAGAGTCTCCCATTTTAACCTTAAAGCAAGTGTTCTACTTTGCCTGTAAGTTTCTGTTCATACCTCAATCAAATTAAATTGGTTTTTCCATATAGCAATTTGGAGAAATATCAGGCCCATTGGGATCAAGTGAAAAACAGATGTGAAATAATATGCATTTTTCATGTGCCCCAAGGGTTGTGACATTTCCAATTTAGTGACAGTCTGGAGTAAGGAAAACATATCTCTGAGCGTGAAGCTAAAGCCCTTAGTGCCGTGGTTTTGGTTGCTGGAATGACCCTGTTTAGGTAGATGAAGAACTTCACTGAATATCTTGTTTAGAAATTTGCAAAGCTTGGACCTTTTTATACAATTGATCATTTATGACAGCCAGATATTTCTGTGCTTTGGAAACAGCTGGCTTTTAAAAACACTGCAACATTAACTCACTTACTTACCCATACCTACCCATATAAATAATGTTATGCTCTCGTAGAGTTTGGCGTAACAAATCCTATTTCAGCTTTTACTTAAATATAGGCATTAATAAAATGGTGCTTTGATATCCAGACCATCTTTCCCACCTGTCTGACATACATTTATCTAGTAATTCATTAAACGGAACATCACCAAGTGAACTCTCTCTCTAGACCTGTGGATATCTGCATTTGCTGAGGGGCAGAGGGAAGTTGTGATAAACTCACAAAATAAGCTATTAATCTTTCTGTTGTGTTGTTGGGCGTGTTCTATGTGTTTTTGCTTGCTCACTTCCTTATTTTAGTCAATTTTCAAACACCACAGACAACTTTACTCACACAGACTCTCTGGAACCCTTCTCCTTTTGGGGACCCTCTGCAGTTTAGGTATTTGTTAAAAACTTGGGATTCAGCTGTAAGAAATGGAAAGCAAAATGTTTTGATCAAATGTAGACGTATAGTTTCAGTATTACAGTGATGATAATGAAAGTAACAGCTCCACTCTGTCTGGGCATGTGAACCTACCTGGGGAGATAATAAGGTATCCCACATCTCCTACACATTAAAATAGCTCTAGCATTTGCTTCTTAGCTGTCTTACTGAGCTGTCTGAAAGACTTAGAGTTTTTTAAAGTCACATAATAAATATCTACCAAGTAATAATTTCTTACTTATTACTTATCTAGGTGGAATAGAACAAAAAATTGGGTATTTTTAATTTTCACAATATTGTAAGAAAAGATATCAATTGTATTTGCATTTTACGAATCAAGAAACTAACAAAGCCATGTGACTCATTCAAAGATATTAACTTTAACTGCAGTGCTTGGATGGCCCTTACAGTAGTAGAGGCATTTTGAAGAAACACTTTCCAAGTTGAGAAAACATTTTGTGTTGGACCTTCTCTGCTTGGCTTAGAAACCTCCTGAGAGCAGCCAAAGGCTCTCATACCCTCCATCTTTCATCTGGGAACACAGCTGTGCCCTGGTCCCCTGCTCTAACCCTCCCAAATGCTGCACATGTAGGACACAGTCACAGCTTAATCCCTCAAGCCTCAACTGCGAAGTCTGCCTGGTGTCAGTCTTTGTGGAGAACTTGAACTCCAAATACTTAGAAGAATCTAAAAGGCCTTTGTTCCTTGTGTATATCTAGGCCCAGCAACAGTTTTTCATGAAGGGCCACCTAGTAAGTATTTTAGGATTTGCCATTTTTTGTGGTTTTTATAACCCTTCAAAAGGTAGAAATCCACTGCTAGGTCATGGGCTGTATAAAAGTGGGACATAGTCTGACAAATTCTAATTTAGAGTATCTTACTCTTGAATGCACTTAAACCTACTTATTTAAGAATTTTAATTTGTTTAGCTACTTTAGATTAAATAAAGCCAAAACTTTTGCAGCAAAGCTATAGTTACTGATGTAGTTCAAACAAAGCCAGAAATAAAAATATTCCACTTTTTTTTTTAAATTATGAAAGAGGTTTAAACCATAACTTTAGGTGTCCCCCTCCCCCTTAACCTCTCGCAGTCCATCCCTCAGGACCCTGACTTGACAGCATGTCTCCAGTCCACCTCCCACTGGAAGTTTCTCTTCTCCCAAACGTCCTAACCTCTGCCACACTCCTCTTCGGATTCTTGTAGATTTCCATAATTGTGTTTTCAAAATCTTTATCTCCACCTCTGTGTCTCATAGTCTTTCCTTCCAAATTCATTGCGTAAATGTGTCCCAAAGTCCCTAAGACACTTTCAGAAAACTCCGCTCAACATAATGAGAAGGGCTACATGAGCAGTCACAGAGTTATCTGGTCAGACTGGTGGGGAATGGGGCAGGGGACAGAGTACATGTGAATGCAGTAACTTTAATGATTTTTATTTTGTTACAGTATGTAATATAGACCTTATGATGATAGCAGAAATTAAAAACAATCCCCATGAAGTCTTGTCCAGATTAAACTTTGGAAGATGTTACCATGGAGAGGGGAGCCGTGGGATTGGGAAGGTGAGTGTTCTAGTCCTGGCTTATCTTGCACGCTGTTTCCTAGCCTGGACCGCAGTCACCATTTATAAAGTAGTGGTGTGGACAACAAGAACTCTGGGTCCTCCACAGTCTTATTATTACATTAACAAGAAAAGGAATCCTTTATTTTTTGTCATTTAATATATTGGAAGTCTTCTAGATTCTTTTCTAAAGATCCCTCTTAATTTATCCGTAGAAGTGAGGCAGGAAGTTGTTGAAAGTCTGTACACACAATTTGTTTCCCTAGTTGCTGACAAATTTACAATTGTTAATGGAACAACTTGTGATAGGAGGTGCGGGATTTGCTATTATCGGAGCTATTCAAGGCAAGTCTAGACATTGCTATAATAGAATCTGTGGAATTATGTGAATACACCTCTGGAGAGCTCTGTGTAGGATGGGTAAGATACCCTGAGGCATGTCTGCCTGTGCATCTCTTGTATCTAAGAGCACATTACATCGCTTCAGATGGGTGATTATCTCTCTTTTAGTAGGCTGGCATGGAGATGGCGTTGATGTGCCTTTGATATTCAGCTTGCAAAAATATTGGCCAAAGCCAATAAAAAATGATTAGAACATTTTAAAAATAAGATTAATTCTTTTCATTATTCATACCATATCTTTATTTATATGCTTAACTTACTCTTTTGTGTACTTAATAGATATACCATGGTGTCTCTTTGCCACAAAGGGAAAAAAGAAAAAAAGAAAGAACGAAAGAAATGAGTAAATTACCACTAGGCTCCCCTCTGAAGAATGCAAAAGTTTTGTCTATCTGGCTATGCTCTGTCCCTAGCACAGAACTTAGTGGAGGGCAATATTCAGAAACAGCATTTTTATTTTTCTTTCCTTGAAGAGTTAAAAGATGTGAAAATTAGGCTAATAACTACTAATAACGAATATCACTGGTAACTGAGAGATGCAAGCAAGGGGAAAATTACTGTGCATTTAAGATATTGATAGTTCAGAGGAAGGAATGAATAATTGGATCTTCATAAAGGGCAATAATGAAAACTTCAAAAATGTGGTAATGAGCAGAGGGGGACTTTGAACTGTGTGTAGCTGTGATCAACAAGCACAGGAAAGAGATCTGAGGCCAGTTAACAGGTTGCCCTGTGGATCTGACACTTGGAACTGGGACTGGAGGAGGAGCTAGGCAAGCTCTGAAAACACAGGCAAATTCCAGATCTTAGGCCAGTGCAGGCACAATGAGGAGGTGTCAGGGAGGAAAGCGGCTTTCCTTCTCCCATTTCTGCTCAGTGTCTGGGAGCCTGCAAGGTAACTGGCAAACAAAAGACAGACTAACTGGAGGATAAAAAGGTTTGTTCAGTGCAGAGGAGGTAACAAATTAGGTAACTGTTAAAAGGCTAAAGTTAGATGCCGAAATCCCTAATTTAACAAAGGAGCCTGGGGGGGCTGCTAACGGAAGAACAAAAAGTCTACTTTAGAAAGACTAAGCAGTTTTAGAAGAACAAATGAGAGTTAATGGATATTGAGACAATAATGCTAAGTAAAATAAATTAGAAATTAAATGTCTCATGGTATCTCTAATATGAGAGACTCAAAAATAATTTGAAGAACAAAACAAAAAAGATATGTTAAGAAGCAGGGAGATAGACTGTAGAGATGGGAAAGGGATCCGGGAAAGGAGGGAGAAGTGAGTGGGAGGAGGGTTTGGGGTGTAAAAATGATCAAGATACAATATGTATATGTATTAGCCCCAGGCTGACTGTAATCACTGTGTATTAGAAACGCAGAATTCAAAAGGAAAATCTGACCCAGTCAACAGAAAAGAAAAGAGTGAAAAAAAGTGTGTCTTATTATTTAGGGACCAAAAAAAAAAAAAAAAAAAAAAAAGCTGCTATGTGGGAATTAATGGCATCTCTACTATTGTTTGGTTTTTCTCCCTGGGAACAGACATACTTATGAGTGAGGAAGAGGGAGCAGCCTCATCACTTCCCAAAAGTTGGTGTTTTTAGTCCCATCAGAGAAGCTCTGAGAAGGCTTCCTTATGAATCTGTTGAATCTCAGATGTCTTACATTTAAAGTGATGTTTGTGTGAACTCTGGGCTTCCATGGGAGGCGGGTCCTGCAGAGGGAAAGGTCCTGAGCAAATCCTGCCACCTACAGCCCATGTGATACAGGGTGTGAAGAGGACTAGATCTAGAGCAGTAAGATGCATTCTGATAAGTGAATTACAAAATCCTGATGTGGCCCACATAAATTTGAGAAGGCCCTAAATTAAAACTGTGGAAGAGGAGTAAGATGAGGAGAAAGAAATGAGATATTTGGAATGAACGGAACTTTTGTGTATCTAGGATTCTGTTACGGGTTATATACAGATGTGAGAAGAAAAAGCTGTGAAAAGTTCACAGGCTTTTTTCTTCATTACTTAATGAGATTTTCATATGACCTATATGTCTTTAGGAGTTTAAGTGACCTCCACTTGCTGGGGAGATTTGGGGATGGCAGAGTGCATTTTAAGCATGGGATTATCTCAGGAACAGTAAGAAGCTTTGGAGCAGATAGTTACTGGATGAGAAGTGCATCTTCAAAGAGGAAACAACAGCGGCATTAAAACTAGCATGACAGTAGAATGTTGGAAGTAGCTTCCTTGAGCTCCCATCACTTTGACAAGGTTAATGTAAATCTGTAAACAGGTAATGTGATATAAAATCCAAATTTGTACTGTTATTGGGTAGGTCCCGATATTCCTGGGTTCTTCCCCTTCTCGAACAAAGAATTGAATGATGGTGACGAAAAGCAGTTCTAAAGTTTGATTTAAAATTATAGAGAAAAGAAGAAAAGGAAAGTTGAGCATAACAATAGAAACAGTAAAACATGTACCGCACCTAAAAGGCGCCGCAGGAGTTACCATGAAAATGCATGATAACTTTGGCGCTGGATAGGCAGACACCATCTTCCACAGGAGGGAGCAGGGAGAGCTCTTTCCCTGGCATCACCTTAGAAAGGAAGAGGGAGAGAGTTTGCTTCAGGTGTAGCTTCTATTCATACAATGGAGTTCCCATGAAAACTTAGGAGAACTCCCTACTCTCTGCGTGAGAGGGGAGGGCCTTGAAATTGGCATCTCAGGCTTAGATCAGGTCCAGGACACTCCCCCGGAGCTGAGGTCAGGTCCAAGCCACTCCTGCAGGTTAGGTTCCCTTGCCAGCCAGCCTTAGCCACGCCCTATTCCTACCTCAGTACTGTGTAGCTAATTGCTTATTCAGACACGGCATATTTAAAGAATTACTAACCTAAAAATAGGAATTCCCAGGGCTGATGCACTGCAGGGGAATTTCCTTTCATTCAATAGAAAAAGCAGTACCTACTATGATGCAAAACACTTGTTTGGCAAGGAATGTCTTTTGGCTGAGTGAGTAAGGATGGATGAGAGAAAAAGAAAACATTAAGGTAATTTCAGACTCCTGGTAAAGGATAACTTACAGTGGAAATAAGGGAAATGCACAAAGCAAAGGAGTCAAAAACTGATTTAAGCCTGTTTAGTCAATGCAAAGTGGGTTAATGATGTTTCTTTTTTTTGAGTTATAAAAAAGAAAAATCTTTTATGCCAATTATGAGTACATTTATATGGCTCATTGATATGCATTCAACCATAACTTGAAAGGTAACCATAAACTTATGTAACATGCCAGGAGAGTAGTAAAATTTAAATCTTTCAGGAAATATAAAAACTTTGTGTCTGATATGCACACTTTCTGTAAAACATGAGCAGAATGCTCTAAGATGTTGTCTTTTTTGTCAGCTCTGCAGCTGTGTTGTCCAGTCCTTGGAAATTTATTTGTAATAGAAATATATTGCATCACTTTAACACCAATTCTTTAGGGACAAGACTAATTGTTTGCCATCTGTGATTCTCAGAGGTTTTCATTTGATGAATCTGTTTTCAGAAGAGATAGAAGGCTTTTGAAATGAAGTATGTAGAGAGAAATTTCAAATGATGAATTAGGAGTCATGAGTCTTTGGGCTACTTAACCTGTATAGGACGGAGAAGCCTTCATTGAAAAGAATAAAGAGAATTAATTGGCATCAACACTGATACATAGACTGAAGCAAAAACTGACAAATGGATTATACCAAATTAAAATGCCTTTATATAATAAAGTAGGTAATCAACAGAGGCAAGAGAGAGCCTACAAATTGGAGGACAATATTTGCAATCTATTCATCTAATGAAGGGTTAATATTCAAAATATTAAGAATTCAGAGTCTGGTGTGACATCCACCTGTAATCCCAGCTATACAGGAGGATGATGCAGGAGGATTTCATGAGACATAGTGAGACTTTGTCTCTTAAGGAAAAAGAGAATATGAAAGGATGTTAAAAACCAACAGCATAACTCTAGATAATTTGACTAAAAATAGACAAATAATCTTATTCTCAAAAGAAGGTATGTACATGACCGACATAAAAAAAAAAACCTGCTCTAAATCTCTCTTATGATTTAGATCTAAAATATACTCCAGAAGTATCATATGTTTGGAAGGAGATTGGATCACGGGGGTGCTGTGCTTTTCAGTGGATTCGTCTTTTGATCAGTTCAGTAACTACGTGGACTGCTGGAGGTGGGGCTGGTGGGAGATGGGTTGCCAGGGGTGTGAGCTGAAGAGTGTATTCTTGCCCCTGCCTCGTTCCTTCTCTCTCTGCTTCCTGTCTGCCCTGAGGTGAGCAGCTGTCTTCTTGCCATGCCCTTCTACCATGCTGTTTCTCCCTTGGAGCCAGCCCACTATGGACTGAACCTCCCGGAAACTGTGAGCCACGTAAACTTCTCCTTCTTTAAGTCTCAGGTATCAAGTACTGTATCTTGTCCCAGTGACAGCAGAATGATTAATACAATCAGTAATCATTAATAAAGTATGAAGCAAAACTACTACGAGGTATTATCTCATTCCAGTAAGAATGGCTATTATCAGCAGAGCAAAACAAAATAAAACAAGTCCTGGTTAGGCTGCTGGGAAAGGGAACTCTTACACAGTGTTGGTGGAAATACAAATTAGTAGAGCCATTATGGAAAACGGTTTGATAGTTCCTTCCAAGCCTGAAAGTCAGGATACCATTTAATCCAGCTGTCGCCTGTGTATGTACACATTGAAGAAAATGAAATCAGACAATCAAAGAGATGTGTGTACTCCCAGGTTTATTGAGGAACTATTCACAGTGACCAAAGTCAGAATTAAGGTAGCTTAATTCATCATCATGACTAGATAAAGAAGATAGAGGAAATATATATACCAATGGAATATGATTTGGCCTGAGAATTCCATCCTGTCATTTGCAGCAAAACATGCAGGACAGGAAGAGATTTTGGTAATTGAAATAAGCCACACACAGAAAAACAAATGAGTGAATACTGAGAAGGTGAACTTCATAGAAGAGAGTAGAATCCTGATTATGACAGGCTAGGAAGGGACAGAACTTGATAAGCTATCAAAATACAGTTAGCAGAAGTTCTAGTCTTCTACATCATAGTAGGCTAACCAAACTCTACAATTTACTATGTATTTTATAAAGAACTAGAGGAGACAAATTCATGGTTTCCAAATACGAATACATGATAGATGTCTGAGATGATGGAAATGCTAATTACTCCAAATAAATCAGTATACACTTATACTGTATTATCACACTTTATGCTCATAAACTATTATATGTCAATTAAAATGAACTTTATGAAAGAAAATCAGTAGAAATCTGTGTTTTGGAGTTTTGTGAGGCTAGAACCAGAAAACTCTTGGGAGAGTTGACAAGTGGGAAATGAATAATGTTGCAAGGATGATGGTTGTGATGCTTTTAATATAAAAGTCAACTAAATGTAGTGAACAAAATAAATCAGCTTGTACAAATGAGAACACTACTTTGATTAAGGGGAAAGAAGGTCTCATGTGGTTAAATATAAATGTTTCATGTCCCATCCACTCCTTTACATATGATGTAAATTTAGTCTTTCTGTCAAGGATCATACTTTCTCAGGTGTAACTGCCTCCCTCATCCCCTGATGAATAAAAAAGTACAAAGCACAGTTATAAACATTAACGCAGTCGCTGCTCCAGGAGCAAAAAGAATACACTGTCCACTCAGGGGTACGGGAGAGTTGGGTTATCAATTGAACATCTTTGTAAAACAAAACAAAACAAAACAAAACAAAAAAATCCCAAAGACTTCTATATCTAGAACTATTTAAAAATCTAAAGTGCTTAGGATATTTTAAATTTATTCTTTTATTTCTTCAACAAAAATATTCTACATAGATAATACGTGCTAGATATTGTACTTAATGGTACGAAGAATAAAAATTTCCCACTTTCCTGATTTGATAATGAACATAAAAACCCTTACCTAGGGCTGGGGATTTAGGTCAGCAGTTAGAGCGCTGGTCTAGTGAGCACAAGGTCCTGAGTTCGATGCCTAGCACCAAAAAAACCAAACCAAAACCAAAACCTTTAACTATTATTGCTGCAGTTAATATTATAATTACCGCTGGTAGTAGTACTACAATTATCACTGTACTATATTAATACTACTATCATGGAATATGTTTTATCGTTACATAATTTAGTCCTTACAAGTTCTAAACAATCAGTCCTCCATATCAGGGATTTCACATTCACAGATTAAACTAATGGTAGATCAGTAATATTTGAAAAAAATTATGTCTTTACTGAACATGTACGAATTTTATTCTTTGTCACCATTATCTAAACAGTACAGTGTAACAGCTATTTATATAGTATTTACATAGTATTAAGTATTGTAAGCAATCGAGAGATAACTGAAAGTATAGAAGAGTATGTGGGTAATTTTTTTTTTTTTTTTTGGTGCCGGGGATCGAACTCAGGGCCTTGTGCTTGCTAGGCAAATGCACTGCCACTGAGCTATAAATCCCCAGCCCCCTAAACATCTTGGTATCCGAGGATTCCAGGAACCAGTCTCTGAACAGATAACACGGGACAAATGTATACTGTTGAAGTGAGTTACTATTGTTTTTCTCTATGCACATTCATTTCTCTTTGTGACACATCCTTGACTGTACTTTGTAAGTTATCTTTCTTCGCTCAGGCCTTATGATATGGACCTTATGAACTCAATCATTTGGCTCAAGGGTATGTATATGATTACTGAGTCAAAAATATATCCAATGTTTGGCGATTCCTGAGGATTTGCTGACATAAATAAAAAAGAGATACTCTTTTTAATCTGGGTGGTCAAACTGATAGAGTGTAAGTTCGGAACTATGGGAGTCATTCCCTGAAATAATCTGTAAAAGAACCCAGTAACAAGAATAAAAAATTATAAGAAGAACGAGACAAAGATGCAAACACACACACACACACACTATATATATAGTTGAAGGCTATGTCATACTTGCATCATTTCACTAGCTTTTCCTATGCTAATAAATTACATTTTTTGTTTTAGCACTTTGTTTTTAGTCTATAACTTTCAACCCAAAGAATTTTGATAACTACAGATAAAAAAATTTTATTGCAATTTTACAAATACAGGAAACAAACCTTGAAAAGTCATTTTTATGTTGGATCTACTAAATTAAAAGCCACAATTCCAAACCAGTACTTCACAAAATCAAATTATGAGCATTAATTTAATAATTCCTCTATTCAAAAACTAGTTAGTTGATCAATTTTGTGCAGTACTTTATTCAGTTTAAAACAGGCAAAGATGGAAATGGCATTCATGAATATTGTCACACTTAAGTACTGTATTTTGCTGAAAGATTGAGCAAGAAAATATCTGTTAATCAGCAAAGGGAAATAAACATTTTGTTCTGGGCATGGTGACAGATGCCTGTAATTCCAGCACGTGGGAGGCTGAGGCAGGAGGATCGCAATGAGGCTTGCCTGGGCTACATAGTAAGGTCAAGTCTAGCCTGAACTACACAGTGAGAGCCAGTCTCAAAAAAAAAAAAAAAAATCGTGCTTTACCCTAGGCTCTGAATGTGAAAAAGAAAATTCAAAATAACCTCTAGGGAATAGGGTTGTAGTTCAGCAATAAAGCATTTGAATGCGCAAGGCCCTAGGTTTGGTAAAAATGATGAGCTGATTCAGATCTAGGATTCAAAATATACTTCATGCAAATTCCCTAAAATATAAACCAGTAAATCAAATATGAATTGTCTAGATGGGGAACCTGCTTAAGAGAAATGTTACAACTAGTGTACAGAAAGTCAAGGATGGGAAAGGGTAGTTGGCATTAATAATTAGATTGAAGTATATTTATATCCTTCAAATTTCCCAGGGGTAAAGTTACAACTAACATTTTTTAAATATAAAAAATGTATTAAAATATAAAAGTTAATGTCAAAAAAATAGAATTTATAGATTTCAGACCAGGAGAGAAAAAAAAATTATAAACAGAATCCATTCAAAGAAGAAGCAAAAGAGAAAAAAGTGAGAGAGACAGCAGAATTAAAGTGAAATACAGGCTGCTGGCACAGCTCAGGGGTAGATGACTGGCCCAGCGTGCACAGAGCCCTGGGTTTGATCTCCAGCACAACAAAACTAACCCACTAACTAGTTAGCTAACTAAATAAATAAAGAGAAATATAATACAGGAGGTATAAATTCATGCATACCAGTAAGCAGAAATAAGAACATAAAGTGTTTTAGGTGCTTAGCTAAGGAGGTGTAATTGTTTTCCAAGGAAAGTAAGGAACTAGTGAATCTTGTAACTATATCTCCATTTTTCTCTGTAGACGTAAGTTATTTATAGGCAGTTCTTTCCAATCTTACTGTGTATCTAAATAGACAACCCATTTGCTATGGTGGTATGTTACAGTCTACCAAAAATTTAGACTACCCTTTGAATGCTAAGGCTAGACTGGTTGCTTCTTGAAGGCGAAAGCAAGGTTTTCATCTTTGTTTTCTAAATGCCATGTCTCTGATAATGAGTGGGTAATTATGTGTCTCTTCTGAGATTTTGATACTTTATTTTTCTGAGTTTGCACAAAGTTTGAATGGACTCTGCTATAACCTACATGTGTCCCAAAGATCATTGTGTTGGAAACTTCATCTTTCATGTTTAGAGTTGGGAGCCTAATGAGAGGTGTCTGGCTATCAGGATTAATTAGTTTGAGGTTGCAAGTGGATTAACACTTTTATAAAAGAGTTTGTGGGAGTGGGTTTCTTCCATTATGCCATGAGGCCACTGTTCACCACCCTTTCGCCTTCCCACCTTCTCTTATGTGAGACTACCGCAGGCCCTCTTCAATGAGCCTTGACCTTGGACTTTGCAGCCCCAACACTGAGAAAAATAAACTTCTGCTCTTTATAGATTACCCAATCTAAAGTATTTTTGTATAGCAGCACAGATAAAAACAAAATTATGCCGAGATTTTGTAACCATAACTATTATAGAAGTCATTGTATTAATAATGAGAGTAATACAATACAAATAAATACAATTAATGTTTGCCAACCCGTTAACCAACACACTATATTAAACACACAATCTCACATACACTTCATGTATAATTTATACTTCTTAATCTCATTTTATAGATGAGGAGCTCTAGACATAAAGAGATTGAATGCTTTCTTGGCATATTCTATTCCTAAAGATTGGCTAAGCAGAAATTCAAATTCAGGCAGTTTAACTTCACAGTTGATTCATTATACTGTACTACTTCTCAGGCTTTCCTAAACACATCTTTCAAGTTCATTGAAAGTCCATTTGGTTGTTTTTATGTTGATGAAGTAAAGAACATTCAGACAATCAAAGAAAAATGGCATTTTATTTGCATAGCTGATGAGAACAAGAAAAAAAGTCTGAAATCTGTTTGTTTAAAATGCACATACTCCATTATTTTCTTTACTTTAGGTAGATTTGTGATTGTCATTAAAAGATTGTTTTCTTTTTCTCAGCCCTCAAAATCTCTTTGAATATCACTCTTCACTAGGACATACAAGCAACCTAAAAAAGAACCTCATTCTCAAACATCAAGCATGGCATTTAATCATTAATTCAGCCATTATTGATTAGAGTGCTCTTCTGTGTATGAGCTACAAAGAATGTAATGATAAAGTTTCTCTCCTGAAGGGTGTAAGAGCAAAGTGAGCCGCTTGGCATATCGTCAGCATTAGGGAAGTTTGAGTGCATGAATGAATGAGGAAGAGAGTGGTAAGGAAAGTAATTAGTCCCTGACAGTTGCCAGATCAAAGTACCAGAAACTGGATTGCTTAAAAACGGAAATTTATTTGCACAGTTCTAGAGCGGGGCATCTGGAACGCGAGATATAGGGAGGGCCTCTCTCAATCCAAAAACTCTGGTAGCGAATCCATCCCTGCCTCTCTGCAGCTCCTGCTGGTCGCAAGCTGTGTCTCTGTGTGCCTATGTCTGATTTTTCCCCTTTTTATGAGGATGCTAGTCATTGTTTTAGATCTCGCGCTGATCCAATTTGACTTCATGTTAGCTTGATTATACCTGCAAAATCCCTGTTTCCAAATACTGTCAGATTCAGAGGGACCAGATGTTGGGCCTTGAATGTATCTTTTTTTAAAGTTTTATTTTAATGGTATGTTTTAGATGTATATAGTGATAACATTCATCACTGGGGATTTGTACCTGTACATGATATATCTTCTTGCTTCTTTTTTCGCATTCCCCTCCTCTTCCTTCACCGCCTCCTCCCTCCTCATTTACAAAAGCTTTGTTTCCATGTATCTTTTGTAAGGACTCAGACTGTGACAAAGTCTTTACAGAGAACAGCAGGGAACAGTTGGGCTGCGATATAGAAGACAAGAGTCTCGATGTATGTGCCTGTGTGGGTGTTTGTAGGGATGGGTGGGAATGACTTCCAAGTGCAAGTGAAGCTAAGATGAAATTTGAAAAATAAGAAACTTTTCCAGGAAACAGTGGGGTGGGGCCCACATTGCCCACAGAGAGAAGCAGCTGGTGAGCTGTACAGGTGTGAGGAGGTCATTGTGGATCTTGGTCTTCAACCCAAGGAACCACCATGGTGTGAAGAGCACTAAGATATATTCTTTTTTTGTTCTTTATCTTCCCAGATGATCGTCTTGTTCCTGATTATGTATTTAGTTGTTTCACATCTAGCAATCTAGATGTGAGGTTTAGAATGATGCTGTGGTGTGAAGCTGTATAAAGCTCACAGCCCGGTAGGCAGACCTGTCTAAGGAACGAAGATGCAGTAATATCAGTGTTCACAGTGCATGACTAATGAAGAAGTTTTCCGTGGTTAAACTATCCACACCACTGCCATTATTATCACCATTTATTAGCAATTGTGCCAAACTGGAATAAAATTGTCTTTGGTGGTTTGGGTGAGAAAACTGAAAATGTACCACAAGTAGAAAAAAATATAAGGTACATTGCAAGACCCTGAAACAAGACATAAGCTGTTAAATTCTTAAAATAAGTGGTAGCTGTGATTATCTGAACAACCATTAAGCCTCTATATATAGAAGTTCAAACATTTTTGACCTCAAAGTTCACATTTATGCAAAATAAGAATGAAAAGCCCAGCATGGTGGTACATACCTTTAATCTCAGGACTGGGGAAGTTAAGAGAGGAAGACCAAGTCATCTAGGACTAAATAGCAAGGCACTATCTCAAAATATTTTTTTTTTAATTTTAAATTTAATATCACTTCTCAGTCTTTTGGCTAAGATCAAGTGTAAACGTAAAATACATAGGCTCTTTTCAACAAGAGGCACTTGAAATTGTTCAAGTACATTATGAGTAAATCCTCATTAGGGAAGAATGGTATTGTAAAGCACTATTAAAGAAATACTTAAAAATGTAGGGAATTGGGGCTGGAGATTTAGCTCAGTGGTTAGAGTGATTGCCTCACAAGTATGAAGCCCGGAGTTCAATCCCCAGCACCAAAAAAAAAAAAAAAAAAAAAAAAAAAAAAAGTAGGGAATTGCCTATGATATATGGTTGAATGCAAAATACTGTTCAGAGTATACCTTAATTTTGAATTAATGCTCATTGGAAATGAAACACCCCAGATAAGGAAAAATTACAGGTAATTTTTCTTTTAATTTTGCTTTCCCTATTTTTCCAATCCACTGCAAGAGTAACTTGCACTTAAAAAAATTTAACAAATTCAAAAGATGTTTAAGGGACTAACAGTTTAGATTAGGCTGTGGAGTGTTTGCCCAGCATGCAGGAGGCCCTGGGTTCAATCTCCAGTACCACCGAAAAGGAAAAAAAAAATTAAAAAATAAAAAAAAAAAAGGAAAAAGACATTTGATAAATGAAGAAAATGGAAAATTTAGTTACAATATTCAGTGTGGTACATGATGTGCTAGTAAATATTTAATGACCAGGTGGCTAGAGAAAAATGATGTTTTTTATGAATTTCAGCTACAATGCATGTGTAACACACAATTTCCAAATAATAATTAAATATGTAATATTCTTATTGCAGTACAGACTTTGATCTTCACAGACTGCTTTCTTTGACATTTACCAAACTTTTGTAACTGTAGCCAACCTTTACTGTCAGTTGATAAGTTAGTGTAGTTCTGATACCAGTTGTAAGCGGTATTTTGTTTATTTTAATAAGTACTGCAAGAGTGAAACAAGAAAGATCTATGCAGGAATTTCACTCATTTGTCTGAAACACTGAGTGACTTCTTGGCTAATCTATTACTGAATTTCAAACATTAGAAAGTATTTCCTTAATTTTTTGTGCTATTCGTGGTATAAAGTCTACTGAACTGACCCTGCCTTAAATTTATTCTTATTAACATTTTTTTCAGGACTTTTAAACTTATACAATCAGCAAAACAATAAATCATACTCTGATCTGTAGAGTTTGCAGTCTTTGATGAAAATATCCCTACCGTTCCAATTTTCTAGCTACCAACACAACATTACTGAATTCAAAATTAAGAAAGGATGCGTGAGACATTATTATATAGTGTTTCTACTCCACAGATATAATAGATGTGAATATCCTCTACTATATTGTAGTAGATTTATTATGATAATGTCAGTTTTGAGTATTTCTCATTTGTCTTTAATTTTAAATTTATGTAACTTGATTTTTAATAATGTCTCACAATTTTTAAGAACATTTAACAGCTGACATAAATTACATTAGCTGGCTCCAGCACACATCAGTGGTCTGGAAAAAACACTTTAGGAGTCAGAATATAGGCAAATTTGTAACTTATCTCTACTTTAATTTCCCTGATTTTAAGAACAGGGTGAAAATTAATGCTAACCAAACAGCTCTATATACACAGTTGATGAAAAATATATGCATGAATCTTTCTGCATCCATGAACCGTATATAAAATTCAACTATAAATAAATATACAGATATAAAGATGGATATATATATATACACATATGTACATGCATGCATTTTTGTTGTTCTAAAATTTTATGAAGTTGTTGAGTATAGCTGAAATATCCCTCATTACAAATAATATGAACAAGAGAGCAATTAAACCAAATGTATTAGGCAGTTCTAGAGTCATTGGTTTGCAAGACAGCAGATTTAATACAGGAAATTTACACATTACAACATTCACACACACAAGCCAAATGCAGGAAGAGTGCAGAACATCTGTCTATGCACTGGAGACCTGAAAGATGCAATTGAGGGCTGGGAGCCCATGGCAATGTCTCATGTACATCTATGTCTGCCCTAAAAAGCTGAAGAAATCTATACTGGAACCAGGATACAGTCCTTGCAGCACAGATGAAGACCAGAGCTCCCCTGAAGCAAACAGCAGCCATCCCTGATGACAGCAAGGCCACGAGCTCTTGTGATGACAACCATATTCCCTTGGGGAGAACCAGCTGCAATAGAGCTTCTCCTGGGAAACAGCCAGCCCCTATCTTCTGCTCCCATTGTCCTTTGTGTTTTGTCAGCAACAATCTTCAGGTGGATCCTGTATGCCCAGAACCTCACCAACTCAGTTCAGCTGGGCGTTCCTGCTCAAGTTGACCACAATGTCTACCACAGTCCACCCCTGGTCCACTGGATAATCAGACACATTTCTTTAAAGCATAGTCTCCATTTGCAGATTTGTAAAGCATTATTCAGTTATTTGTAAGTCTATTCAGATTTACATTAGCAATACAGTCTTATTGCACTCATTCCCATGTTAGAAACAAATACTCAAAGGATTCTCAAAACCGATTACAAACATGTGTCCGAAAATTACAAATACACATAAAAATATATAACTCTTCTGTCTCTCTTGCTTGTTAAAAAAAATAATTTGTTTACAAAGTGCAATGTACCTATACCGTATATCTATACTAAAAAATGAAGTTTCAAATTTTAAAACATTTTGGTTTCTATAAACTTTAACAACAGAGCACAGCAACATTAAGAGATGATCCAGAGGATGTTCTCCACCCCAAACACACTCTTTCCTTCTGGTAAAAGGCCTCAAGTTCTTTTTCCATTGTCCTCTTTTTTCTCCACAACCAGAGTCTCCTCTTTTCATCCTTACAGTCCACAGCTCCCCTCTGGCCAAATCCTTCAAGTCACTCTGCTGGTTCTCTACTCTTGATTTTCATCATAGATCCAGCCAAAAGCCATTAACAGTAACTATGCTGCTGTCCCAGCACCAGAATGCACTGAAATTTTTCTTCCACACATGCAATATCTCCAAACACAAACAAAATGCATGCCAACCCCTGCAAAGCACATATATACCACCTGGGATCCAGCAGCCAATGCAGGCTTTCTCAACAGAGGCCTCCCAAGGTTCATTGTCCCTGGAAGCATTTCCATCAATTACCCTGGTTTTCCACGTTCTAACCAGAGTCTCCCATATAAGTTTAGAGCATTCCAGGGCTGCCTCTTCAGCTGGTCTCTCAAAATCTTTCCAAATTAATTCCAAAAGCTCTTAAACCACATGCCTGGGCAACGTCACAGCAAAGGCCCCACTCCCAGTACCAAAATCTGTGTCAGTCAGTTTTTACTAGAGAAACAGATATAATACAAGATACACGAATATATAAGAATTTACAGATTGGCTTACAATGGCCGCCCACAGAGTCAGACCTGGAAGACTACTCTGGAGATCCAAGGGATCCAGCCGAAGTTCCAGAGCTCATTGCAGTGTCCCATAAGAGCCCATATCCGGAGGCTGTGTTCATGTGTTCCGGGGCTGTGTTTATGTGTTCCAGGGCTGCCTCTTTGACTATCTCTTGAAACCTTTCCAAATTGGTTCCAAAGGCTGTTAAGCCACATTGCCAGGCAATGTGACAGCAAGGGCCCCATTTCCAGTACCAATTTTTGTCTTAGTTACTTTTCTCATGGCTGAGACAGATACCTGACACCCAAAGTTAAAGGAGGAAAGGTTTATTTAACTCACACTTTGTAGAGGTTTCAGTCCACAGTTACCTAGATCCAAGGCAGGGTGGCGTAGCAGACAGGCAGAAGGCAGAAAGGTAAGTAAGGCACCCGAGCAGCTTTCTTCTGCCCCTCATATTTTATCTGGACTGCTGAGATGAGGGCAGTGACAAGCCAATCTGTGGATTGATTTAATAATCACACACCCTTCATCCCAGCATCATTCTAGATTCAGACACCTCTGAACAAGCCCCACCGATGACCACATGAGACTTTGAGGGGACATCTAGGGACAGATCATAACACTAAGGCTAAAAATAAAATATAAAGAGAAAAGGCAAAGTGGAATAGGTCTTCGTTTCTCCCAATCTCTCTCTTTTCTGATGTGTAAAACAGAGTTGTAGTAAGAGGGCTTACCTCAGGCTTGTAATAAAGATTAAATGACTTAATGTAAACAAAGTATGAAGAATGCTATATGACATACAATGAAAGTGTTATAAGTAAGAGTTTGCTCTTACTAAATATTATAATTCTAATTATTTTCTTGGGGAAAAACACAAGGCTGAAATCGCCATGTGTTATATGTTTTTTACTATATTTTCACCTTATTCTCTCTAGAACGATTGGAGAAATTTGAACTTCAACTGTCTGTGTATAAGAATATTTAGTAGGTGATGCTTCTTTTAACTTCCTGTTTTATTTTTTCAACTCTACAGATGAAAATTATATTTGATTGTTTAAATTTAATTTTTGGTTATGAAGTCGTTAGATTGTTTATTTTTAAGTTTTCTTCACTTATAATCATTCCATATCTTTGCCCATATTCCAATAGAAATAGAAAATATTTCCATGACTTTTTAAGGAACTGCTGTTATTCTCATACCAATTTAACTTTTATGTATGATGAAACTTTTTCATTATCAGAGCTTTGTTTTTATTTGTTGAAACATTGGACATAAATCAAATGGTCTTATTAGCCAAGCCTAGTGGTGTAGGCCTGTAATCCTAACACTCTGGGAGGTTGAGGATCACAAGTTCAAGCCCAGCCTGGGCGACTTAGTGACTTAGGGAAAACTTGTATAAAAATAAAAAATGGACTGAGGATACAGGTTCAGGGCAAAGGCCCTCAAGTCAATCCCCAGACCTCCAAAACCAAAATGTTCATATTAATCAGACAAATCAATCAGGATTTTTCTTTATTGTAATTTTTTTCCAGTGCTGGTAGTAATTAACTTCTCACTTCCCCAAGCTATATACGTTTTATTACTATACCAGTGCCATGCCAGACTTTCCTTCTTTTGCCTTGTTTTCAAATCTCCTGTAAATACATAAATACAGAGCAGTACATGCAAACTCTAGAGGTTGAATTGTGACAGAATTCAAAAAAGGCGAACATTGTCTCACTGTAATTTTTGGAAGCAAGTTACTTTTCGGGCAGATTTGTTTTCGAAGAATTCTGGGTTTGGTTTTGTTATTTTATTCATTTTTATAAATTTAGTTAACAAATAATTACACATAGATCTACAGTGTAAGGTTTTGATCTATGCAACATTATAGAATAATCAAGCTAATTAACATGAACAATTTATCACCTTTTGGGAATGAGGCCATTAAAAATTATAGTAATTTTGAAATTATTAAATGTGATAACAAAACAATGCAATAGAGGACCAAAACTAATTTCTGTAGTATAAATAGTTTGGAAACTGATCAACATCTCCACTTCCCTAATGTCTCCCTCTTTCAACCTCTGATAACCATCTTTTTTACTCTCTATTTCTATTAAATCAATGTTTTAGTTTCCACATACAGGTGAAATCATACAGTATTTGTTTCTTCTGTGTTCCGGTTTTTTCACGTAGTATAATATGTATTACATAATGTCTTTCCAGATCTATATGTCAGAAATGACAGAATTTCCTTTGTCTTTAAATTCATGTAGCTTTTTTTTTGTTTTTTTTGAGACAGAGTTTTACTATGTAGTTTAGGCTGGCCTTGAACTCACTATGTCGCCCAGACTGGCCTCGAACTTGCAGTGATCCTCCTGCCTCAGCCTCCCAAGTACTGGGATTACACACATGCACCACCACGCCTGGCTGATGTAGCATTTTAGTGATGGACGCTTAGACTGATTGTATATTTGGCTCTAGTGAATAATGCTGAAGTGAACATCAGAGTGCAGATATATCTCCAACATACAATTTCAGTTTATTTGGATATATACCCAAAAATGAGATTATGGGATTACATGGTAATTCTATTTTTAGTTATTTTCCAAAATGGCTGTTAGTTTTATATTTCCGGAAATAGTGTACAAGGTTTTCCTTTTCTCCACATCTGGCAAACAGTTGTTTTCATTTGTCTTTTTAAATAAAAGCAATTCTAACAAAGGTGAGATGATAGCTCATCGTGGCTTTTAGTCGCATTCCCCTGATGATTACAAATATTGAACATTCTTTCACATTTCTATTCACATATCTTCTTTTGAGAAATATATGTTGAGATCTGTTGCCCATTTTTAGAATCATTTATTTTCTTGCATTTGAATTGTCTGCGTTCCTTATGTATTTTGGACATCAACCCCTTATCATTTGTATGGCTTGTGTATTATTAGTCACTTTTCCTGCACTGGGACAAAATATCCAACACCTTCAACTTAAAGAGGAATAGGTTTATTTTTGACCATGGTTCCAGTGGGTTCAGTCCAATGTTGGAGGCTCCAAGAGAGAAACTGTGTGGAACAGAGTAAACTTCCCATTCCAAAAGGGAGCAATTGGACAATAGAAAGGAATTGTACCAAAGCAAGACAGAAACCCAGCAGGGCAAATGTTAAATCCTGTAGTTTCATGTCCAGAACCCAGGGCAGGTGTGGTGAGATGTGAGCTCCAAAGGGCAGGAGTAGACCTGCGTAACCCTTTGTCACAGCTTCTTCAGTGCAGTGATTATAAGAATACACCTCCATACCTTGTGAGATACATTCCTTTTGTGTCTATTTCCTTGAGAGTTTTTATGATGAATGAATGTTGAATGTTGTCAAATGATCTTTCTGCACTTGTTGAGATGACCATGCAATTTTTGCCTTTGATTTATAAATAGGTATTAAACTTACTGTTTTAATTATGTTGAAAGACCAATGATATCGTTGAGATCAATCTTACTTGTTTGTTGTGAATGCCATTTTTAATGTGCTTTTGGATTTAGTTTACTGGTACTTGAAGATTTTTCTGTCTATTGTCATCAGGGCTATTGACTTGTAGCTTTCTTTTCTTGTACCGTCCTCACCTGGATTTGTTGTCAGAGTAATTCTGGACTTGTAAGATACATTGAGAAATATTCTTCTCTTTAACTTTCTTGTTAAAGAATTTGAGAAAGATTCAGGTTTTTTTCCATTATTGATAGAATTCAGCCCTGAAACTATCCAGACCTCACCTTTGCTTCAGTGGCAAACTGTGTATTCCCGATTCAATCTTTTTACCCGTTATTGGTCTGTTCTTTCTAGCTCGGTCTTACTAGATTCCATATTTCCAGGAATCTGTCCATTTTTTTCCATAGGTTATACCCTTTCTTTGATGTATAGTTGTTCGTAGTCTCTCATGATCCTTAATACTTCATCTTCCCTCTCATTTCTGATTTTATTTTAACCTTCTCTTTGTTGATCTAGCTAAAAACATTTTTTTCAAAAAATTTACTTTCAGGCTGGGGATTTAGCTCAGTGATTAGAGTGCTTGCCTTGCAAGCACAAGAGCCTGAGTTCGATCCCCAGTACCACCAAAAAAAAAAAAAAATTTACTTTCAATGTTACTTATATTTATTTTCCTAGTTTCTGTTTTCATGTTCCTTTGTGTGATATTAGGTTATTTTAAATCTTTCTTCTTTATAGGGGGTTAGGTATTTATTGCTATAAAATTCCCTCTCAAAACTATGCCATGTTCTACATATTTTGGTTTGTTATGCTTCTGTTTTTGTCTCAGTATTTTTTTTTAATTTCTCCTACAACCTACTAATTGTTCAAGAGCATGTTGTTTAATTTAGACATATTTGCAAATTTTTCAAGAGTCCCCCTATTGTTGATAACTAGTTTTATGTCCTTGTATTCAGAAAAAAATAGTTGGTATGATGTCAATCTTTGGAAATTTAAGACTTACTTTGGGATCTAGTCTTGAGAATGTGATCTAGTCTTGAGAATACCATGTATTCTGTTGCTTTTAGATGGGATGGTCTAAACATATCTTTTAGGCCCATTGATTCTTAATTGTAGTTCAAACTCAATAATAATTATTAGTATTATTAATTTCTGTCTAATATTGAAAGTAGGGCATTGACTCTCCTACTACTATTAGATTGTAGTATTTCTCTCCCTTTATATCTATTACAATGTGTTTTAAATGCTTAGGTATTTGGATGTTGGTTATATATTTTAGTTTTTATAACTTTTTGAGGTATTGACAACTTTAATATTATATGATGTCCTTCTGTGTCTCTTTTTATAGTTTTTGTTTTAAAGTCTATTTTATCTAATATAACTATACCTACTTTCTTTTGGTTTTCATTTGAGTGGAACACTTTTTTCCATACCTGGACTTTTATCTATGTGTGTACTTAAATGAAAATGAATTTCTTATAGGCAGCATATAGCTGAGTATTGTGTTTTATGAATTTAGTCACTTGATGTCTTAATCAGAGAATTTAGTCCACTTATACTGCAAACAGTTATTTATAGGTGAGACTCATTACTGTTTTGTTGTTTTTTAATAGATCCCTTGATTTTTGCCTTTCTTTCTTGCTGTCTACTTTTGTTGTTGTTGTTGTAGTGGTATGGTTTTAATTCTGCTTTTTATATCTTCCTGTGTTTTTTCTAGTAATATGATTACTATGAGACTTATATACAATGTTTTATACTAATAACAGGCAACTTTAATAATGACTTAACTTTGATTACTCTCACAAACATTGTACTTTTATTTCCTCTATTCAAAATGAGTTTGGGAAGGTATAATTTATAACTTTTATAGTTGTATTCCTTAACAAGTTATTATAGCTATGATTGTTTTAATGGTTTTCTCAAATTTCATATTGAAGTTGTAAATTATATTTTATATCACTATTACAATGAGTTTTGAGTTTTACTTTATGTTTACTTCTACCAATTTCGTATACTATTATTCTCTGACTACAGTCTTTTCCCTCAGTCTAGAGCAACATCTTTAGAATTTAATGTCTCTTAGCTTTGGTTTGTCTGTGAAATTGATTTCCCCATGATTTTGGCAAGAATCGCTAGATATAGAATTCCTGGTTGACATCTTCATCTTTCAGCTTTTAAAATGTATTATCTCGCAACCTTCTGGGCTTCAGGGTTTCTATTGAAAAATGTGCTGGTAGTCTTATGGCAGTCCCCTGTATCCAGCAAGTTGCTTTTTCTGTGCAGGGTGTGTGTGTGTGTGTGTGTGTGTGTGTGTGTGTGTGTGTGTGGTATCCTTAGCCTTAATTTTTTTTTTTTTGAGGGTGCTGGGGATTAAACTCAGGGCCTTGCACTTGCTAGGCAACTGCTGTACCACTTGAGCTAAATCCCAAACCCTCTTAGCCTTTAATACTTTGTTCTTTTTAGAAATAAAAGATTTTATTTTGCTGAGAGTATGTGCATTGGTATATTTGCACAATTATTCCTTAATTTATATTTATTAGTATATGTTCACAGTACATAATGATTACATGTATGTATACAATACAGCTTAATTATTCTTTTTTAATCCCTACAGCTATCCTTCTTCCTCCTCCTTCCAACTTGTTGTCCCCTTGCATTTGCAAAAGCTCTACTTTCATCATCATTTTCCCCTTCAGTTCATTTTTTTCATTTCTTTTCTCTTCCCTCCCCTCACCCTCCATCTCTTGTTCCCCCATCCCTTTGAATAAGATCTACCTACTTCCTATTTATCTATCTTCTATTTTGTGCCCCTCCAGGTCTCTTTCTCTCTCTCACCCCCTCAGTATTTAGACTTCTGTGTCTGACTTATGTCACTTAACATTATGTTCTCTAGTTGCATCCATTTGCTTACATGTGCCTTAAACTGATCTTTGTGGCAGAGTAGTTCTCCATTGTGTATAAATGCCACAGTTTCTTTATCCATTGATCTGTTGATGGGTATATACACCATTTACAAGATATTATATATAGTGCTGGTAGAAGATGGGTTTGCATATATCCCTGTAATGTGATGATTTCAAATCTTTTGGGAAGATACCTAGAAGGTGTATAGCTGAGTCAAATGGATTTTTTTTTCTTTTTAGGAATTGCTGACTTACATAGTTGTTGTACTAGTTTACATTCTTGCAAACTATGTAGGAGTTCCTTTTCCCCACATCGTCTCCAGCCCTTTGTATCATTTGGTTTCTTGATGATAGCCATTCTTTTTTGAGTAAGATAGTATCTTAGTGTAGTTTTAATTTTTGTTTGTCAAATGGCCAGCAACGTTGACCATTTTTTCATGAATTGATTGGCTATTTGCACTTCTTCTGAGAACTATCTATTCATTTTGGTTGCCCATTTTTTATTGGGTCTTTTATTTTGTAAGACGTAATGTGTTTGAGTTCTTTATATATACTAGACATTAGTCCTCTGTCTGAGAAGTGGCTGACAAAACTTGTTCCCATCCTGTAGGTTGTCTTTACACTCTGACCATTGTTTTCTTTGCTGTCCTTGAAGCTTTAAATATTGCATATATGTCTTCAAATTTTGGCAACTTGATTATAACGTCTCTTAGTGTTAGTCTTTTCTATTTGATCCTGTTAAGTGCTAAAGAGCTTCTTAGACTTAGGTTTATAGTTACTTCAATAGATGTTGGAAAAATTTTGTATGTGTTTGAATATGTTTTCTATTTTTTCTATCTTTCTTCTCCTTCTAGTATTCTGATAATACTTATGTTATTCTACTTGATGGAATCCTATAAGAAATTTCAGTGTTCTTCACTATCACTTTTTCATTAAGTTTTGTTTCTCAGTCTTAATGATTTCCAATGAAATGTATTTGCTTTTCCAATTTAGTTTTGATGTAGACTACTACACTTCCATCCAGTTATTTTAGTTCACTTATTCTATTCTGTAGCTCAGTTATTTGTTTCATACTTTTAATAATGTGTATCTCTATCTTGAATATTTCAGATTTTTCTTGTATTGTTTTGTTTAGTTGGTGAACTTTTCTATGACTATTATTTTCAATTTCCTGTTGGCTGAGTTCCACATCTTTATGTCATTAGTGTTGGCTTCTGGGAATATATTTTGTTATTTTATTTTATTTGGAACATACGTCCCAATCCTTTCTTTTCCTTCATTTTCTGTGTTGGGTTGTGTTTGTTGATTAAGAGAATCACGGCTCCCAGTTTTGTTAGACTGGTCTCCTCAGAGGTATTCCTCCCCATTCACTCAGCCAGCAATGGTAGGTTCCTCTAAATGTGCTTATCTGACACTTGTCTTTGTTCTTAATAGCACCTATGAAATCAGAGACTGTCAAAGTATGACAGAAACCAGTGCCTGGGGATGCGACTAGAGAAGTTGGAGTGTCACATGTGTTCCAGTTTCATATTTTCTTGTGGAGAAGCTGAGAGCTAGAATTTACCTCACACTTTTTGTGCCTCGCACAAGTTCTGTACCCTTGATTATACTACACACTTTGTATCTTGGATGATGCCTCCTGAATATTTGCAAGTTTAAAAGTCACTTTTTCTCTTCTCTCTAGTCAAGAGTGCAGAGCTGCCACAATGTCCATAGCTAGGTGATTTGTGAGCCAGTCATCCAGGTGAGGCTATATGAGGTGGGCTGCTTAACACATGCAGAAACTATTTCCAGGGAGACTCTGCAGATAGGGTTTTATTGCTGGAGAAAGTTAGGAAAGAATATTCAGGTATTTGCTACTCTCCTGTTCATGCAAGCAGAAATTTCATGCTTGATAGCAGAAGCCTTCAGGTGTGGAATTATCACTGAAGCAAGGAATAAAGGAAAGAACAGGATGTCCTGTCTCCCTTTCAGGTATGAAAACGTTCCCCAGAGAATTGGAGATTACAGAAGTTTCTTCTGGAGCAAGCTGGAGAAGATGGTGCAAGGAAAGCCCTTTTTTCCATTCCTGCTGGTAGAGCCATCTGATTTTTTCCATGGAGAAATTCCAAGGCTAAAATTAATGCTGGAATCAACTGGAGAGGGAGGTGCAGAAAGTGTCCACCTTCCTGTTTAAGCTGGCAGAAGTTTGAGGCCTTCCTTGAAAGAAGAGGTTTCTCGTCTGGAGTTACAATTGATATGAGCCAGGAAAGAAGTCACAAGGAATGTCCCCTTTCTCTTTCAGCCACAGAGAGGGCTGTTTTTCTCCCTGTGAGGAAAGATGGCAGAAACTTACCTCAGAAGCTAGCCCAGAAGAAAGGCAGAAGGAATGTTCCTATCTTCTTGCTGGTACAGGCTCCTGACTTCTTTCTATAGAGAAATTGTAGGGCTGGAATTACTGCTACAGCAGGGCACAAAACAAAGTTCAGCAAGTGCCATCTTTCTTCTTAAAGCTGAAGGAAATTTATTCTTTACTTGCTATGTGGGTTGCCAGTTATTGGCTTGGTAGAGTTCAGAGCCACAGGGAGCTGCTGGAAGAACTTGAAACCCAGCTTACTCTAGGGTGAAGGTGCAAGCTGCTTTGATCCCAGGAGCTACAGCTTCAGGGAGTGCTCTTGACATTCAAAATTTCCCTTTGTTCACAGGCTGGAGGAAATCTGCCGATGATTTGTTCTTGCTCTTCATCAAGCCTAGAGACTGAAGAGTTAGTCCCTCTGGTAAGGACTGCAAAGTTTGTTTACTCCATATACAGTGCAAGTTCTTGTGCTTTGTAAAGGAATTCGAAGATAAAATTTTCTTTCTGGTTTTTTGTTTGTTGTTTGGTTGTGGTGGTGGTTGTTGTTACTGTGGTCATTGTTGTTGCTGCTGCTGCTGTGCTTTGGTGTCTTCTCTGTTTTTGTTTTTCCCCAGAGTACAAGAGGCAGTGCTTAGAGTAGAGTTAGTTCACAGGTATTTCTTTGGTTTTTGATATGGATCTTTTCTCAGTTGTCTGATGTGTAGGAATCTTCAGACTGAATTCTCATTCTCTCTGGAAAGAACTGGTCTCTGCATAGATGTTTACTCTGTCTTTGTGGAAGAAGAAATAGTCAGGAGCCTCTGTTCCACTCTGTTACTGGCTTTATGTTTTTTCTCCTGAAAAGAAATATCCATCTAAGCAAATGATGATTGCGTCTTAGTAATATAGAGAACAGGATCGTTATTACTGACTTGCAGCATCTGTGATGTTATACCTCTAACTTAAGTTATTCATATTTAATGTTTTATTTGCACAGTAGAATATTTTTCTATGTTATGTAGATATTGCATCTCAACAGAATTTATTTTCTTTCCTTAGTGGATATTTTAAACTGAAAAGATACTTTTACATTTGGCTAAAATGAGATAATTAAAACTTTCTTTAGATAAACAATATGGTAAGAATAATTCTGTTTTATAGACTCCCATATTATCATTGCTTATCTCAATGAATTAGTCTTGGAAGCTTTTAATCTAATTAATCCTTAAGCAAGTCTAATACCACAGGGTGATATTTTGTGTAGCTGCCAGTGTGCATGGATTTAATTATGGATTTGCAGACAGACTTAGATAAGATCATCTCCTGCTGACCCGATACCTATTCTGGGTTTAGGGTAAGGATCATTTTAGTTAATTTGAATATCTTATATTAATCCATGTTTGCTTGCATAGTATGTCTGTGTTTTTACGTGCTTACGCACATCAATTCACTTTTTCTTCTTGGTTACAGAGAAGTCCTGTTATATTTTTCAGTGTGGTATAAATAAAGCTATGTGAGGTGGTAGAAAGAAATTGTGTTTGGAAATTAAGAGATTTAGTCTCCATTTTTAGCTATTTTCTCTGAAATTGATTTTCTTGAAATATAAGGAGATGGGATATCTAGGGCCAATACAAGCTCTAAAATAATGTGATTGTAGTTTTAATAATGGTCAAATTCACTGCAGGAAGAAAATCATTGTTACATTCTTGAGTGTTTATTTTTTCATATATGGATCTAGTTTTAGAACATTTTTTCAAATGTTCTAGATATTAGCTGCAGAAATGTGATTCTAGCAGTTGGGACTTTGGGAACAAGACACAAATAATTAGGGGACTGCATATTCAGGGTTCTCCAGGGATGCAGAACCAAGCAGATACTGTACATAAATAAGGATATATAGATTTAGATAGAAGATTTATTATGGGAACTGGTTCACACAGTTATAGAGGCCAAGAGGTCCCACAATGCACTCTCTGAAAACTGGAGAACCAGGAAAGCTAGCAAAAAATATTCAGTCAAATTTTGAAGGCCTAGAAAACAGAGGAACAAGTCATGTAACTATCAGTCCAGTTGTCAGTAGAGGATCTGCTGGTGTAAGTCCTAGAAGGTCAGCCAGAGAACAAGGATCTCTCATATCCAAGGGCAGGCAGATAGATAGCCTCTTTCAAGAAGAGAAACAGAATTTATTTCTCCTCCCCCTTTATGTTTTATTTAAACCTTCAATGAGTTGAGTGATGCCTGCCCACATTGTGGAAGGTATATTTTCTTTTTTTAAAAATTTTAAACCAAGAACATGTATTGGTACATTCTACATACAATGGTCACATTCATTACATTTATTCTGTACCTATACATGATGTATTTTGGTTCTCCCCCCTCTCCCCCACCCCTCCCCTCTGCTCCCTCCCTCCCTATTTACAGCAGGTTCATTCATCATTTTCCATATTTTCCCTTTCCCTTCTTTCCCCTGTTGCCTTTCTTCTTTCCCCCTTCTTTCCTTCTAGTACTCCTCTCCTCTGCACACTATCCTCTTTTTATATAATATCTATTACACCTCTTTGTCCTTATTTACAGTTATGGTTTCTCATATCAGAGAAACAATTCGATGTGTGCTCATGAGTGTCTGATTTATTTCACTTAAGAGTATGTTCTCAAGGAACATCCATTTATATATGAATGACTCTAGTTAGAAAAAAAAAAGAAGGTATATTTTCATTACTCAATGTGATTGAAATTTTACCTTTTTCTGGAAATCATAGTCTATAAATTGTTTCGGCAATTTTAGCCTAGTAATGCTGACAGAGTAATAAAATATCACCAAAATTCTGAAAATACATATTATAATTGTATATGTAAATTAAAACAGTTATCTATTCTAAGAAGAAGAAACAGAAGGGAAATGATACTAAGTATAAATCTTTCTTTTCATATTATGTGTTTTTATTTTTCTTTATATTTTTAAAAATATTTTTGAACAGAATGTGGCACCTGAGTTCCACAATAGTCAAATGATTAGCTCAGTTATAAACCCGGAGCCAAATATCTTGATTGTCAAGTTAGTTTCCTCCACTGGTCCACATGAATTCCTAACTTTAGCCACTGATAAACCTACTGTGTGAATAAGTACAATTAATTCATGTTATCTAGGACAGTTACATTCTCTAAAGTAGCCAAGAATACTGAATTAATGATGGTGAGCCATTGTCCATAGGAGAACTACAGGGCTAAGTTCCTGTGAGGTCTGGTCATATTATTTTGTCAACTGATCACGATATACATGTGCTTTATGTTTGTTTCTTTTTAAAGATATCTTCTCTCTTCTTCTTGATTTATTAACACGGTCATCATGCCAATAGCACTATAATTTGCACCTGAACAAAACTCACCTAACATGTGCATTCCATCCTGAGGCATGTGCCAGCTTTCTTGTGCTTGGGCACATTAGTTAGCACTTCAGCCCTACACTTAGGGCCCATTTTAAAGAGTGAAATCACCATTTACAAACATAAAACTGCCAGAAAATATGCCACCTGATACAATGTGAGAAACCAAGTCTCAGAAGGGAATTTGAACATCCTGGGACTCAAATTTTTCCACCACTGTGTATCTGTATGTGAATGACTTCAAAAGCACAAGTATTGATTTGTAGATTACAAATAAATTTAACAAGTAGAAAAATTTGCAAATCCAGTCAGTCTTCTGCAGGTTGTCTTTCCAGGTATTCAACCAACTATAGACTGAAAATATTTGTAAAAGAATTCAATTTGTTTTGAACATGTACAGACATAAAATAATTCAGTCTGTATTGAACAGGTACAGACATTTTCTTGATCATCAGTCCCTAAACTACACAGCTATTTTTGTATCATTTACACTGCCTTATAAACTATGACTATTACAGGGATGATTTAAAGTGAAGGGGAAGATATCTATATGTTCTACACAAATACTGCATCCTTATGTATAAATGACTTGAGTGTCCACAAATTTTGGTGTCCAAAATACATCCTGGAATTAATCCACCACTGATGCCGAGGGATGAACATATGGCTTGTATGAATGATGAACCTTGGTAGTATCCACATTTATATTTATCTATGTTTATACATGGGAGAATCCAGAACTTGAAAATAGAAATAAATAATGAATTGGGGCACTTAGGGGGAGTAGAGGGGAAAAAGCATACGGCAGAACAAGAGTGAGTAATTTTTCAGGTCTACACAGAGTGAAATAAAGTGAGCTGGAATAAACATCTCTGAGTCTGTTGATGAAGGAGCAGAATTTCTGTCGTTGTGGTGTATGGAAGAGTTTGCAGATTTCTGCCAGGTTCTTACTTGCCTTGGCCTTTGCCATCAACAAAGAAGTTACCAGTATGCAAGTCTGCACCCAGTAACTGGTCCTTGAGTTCAGCCAAACTAATATTTTATAAACATTACCTTCTGCTATTACCATCTGGAGTATCTGCTCTCTTGTCAAGGCTCAAGGTGAACAAATAGTTTTCGGTGGTATCGAAAGAATTTATATCATAATCAAAAAACTGCTTAGCACTCAACAAACAATATGGGAACTACTATTTGGTACAGTAAGAGGTTCTTTTTATAATGATATTATATCTTCACATGAACAACTGAGAATTAAAATTAACCCTTATAAAGAGCAGTCCAGCTAAATGCCAGGTAACCTGTGGACTCCACAGCGGCAGAGCCAATCCCACAGGGACCGTGACCTTCCAAGATAAAGACTAGTGTAACTCACCTAATTTAAAGTGTACCTTACAAACGCGGGGAAACTCATTTATCTTTAATGAAGTTAGCTTCAGTGTGAGGGAAGTGACTGTAGAAATTGTCCCAGCTCTTAAATAGCACTAACATACTAAGAGAGTAAAATTTTGCCTCAGAGAACAGCAGCCAATAGTCATTAGACTGACTAATTCCAAAGGATTCAACACTAAAGTTTATTTCATAGGGCGACAACTCGAAAATGTTGAGGAGGTTTTGCTTCAAGATTTTCAAAGACTCTTTACTTCACTAATCTAATTCTTTGACCCAGCCATTAATTTTGCATATAAGAATAAGGGGTGTTTTAGCACATAAGAAACTTCTCAGTCATGAAGCGGCGACTTGATATGATTAAAACAAGCTCTTTCTGTGATAGGCTCAGCTGAAGAATTTGGATAAATGCTAATTCTGTGATTTTCATATTTCAGTGATTTGACTCTCTTATCAGTTCCCATTATGCTGACTTTCTTCATGAAAATGAAAAGAAAATGAAGGATTTCAGTTCAAGTTTCCTCTTAATGTGATGGCTGCCTTCTGTGAGAGTCATCAGGAAGTCAGCTCACTTGAATTTTGAAAACTGACTGGAATCCGTAATTATTGGTGGTGTGTGAGGCCTGTACCCTCCTGAGGGCTTTTGAATTCTCGTTAGCTTTTTCTCAGTCAGCAGGGCTCCCTATACTTCTCTGTTCCATACCCAAAACACTTCCAGCACAGTGAACTTGGCGATTGCCCAACTTTAGTCTGCTGGGCAGAAATATTTGTTTCTAGAAAATTTTCTGAATGCATAAGAAGACTAGAACCATCTCATTTTACTGGGACAGCATGGGCTAGCATGAAGCCGAGTAAATAAGTCTCACCTAATTTAAGACATCAGTTTGGCAGCGCTTTAAGCAAGATTGTAAATGAGAAGTGACTGTGAACTTTGGACACATGCGGCTTTCCTGGGATTGGGTTAAACTGTTTCTAGGTCTGTGAGTCACTTTTGTTCAGTTCTCAAGGTACAGAGTAACCTCAGTTGTCAATGAAAGTTCAGTAATGCAGTCTTAAAAAACACTCTCCACTTTCTCCCGCTGAAGAGTGGACATTACCATAACCAAATTAAAGGCATGTGATGGTTAATTTTATGTGTTGGCTTTCCAGGCTAAGCATATGCAGATAGATGGTGGATAAAACATTATGTCTGGGTGTATCTGTGAGTGTTTCGGGAAGAGATTTGAATCAGTAGACTGGACAGAAAAGACTGCCCTCCCTAACTGAACAGATGTCATATAGTCTTTTGAGGGATCAACTGAACAGGATAAAAAAAAAAAAAAAAGAAAAAGAGGAGTGAGGTTGAGCGGGTGAACTCTCCCTCCTAGAGCCAGGCTCTCTGTCCTACCATGTCCTCAAACATTATAGTGTCTGGTTTTTGAGCTTCCAAGACTTGTACCTCTGTACTCACTGTTCTAAGACTTTGATTGTGGATTGTCACAGTTATTTTCCCTAGTCCACAAACCTTCTTATTCATACTGAATTATACCGCTGACTTTTCTGGTCTCCGGCTTGTAGACAGTGTGGCTTCTGTGATCATGTGAGCCAGTTCCTATCATAAATTTCCTATCTAGCCTATTGGTTCTGTTTCTCTGGAATACCCTGACTAACAGCAGGAGGCTACTGCTGTGTTTGGAGTAGCGAAGAAGACAGCCTCTGTGTCCAAGGGAGAAGCTTCCTCTTTGTGTTTCTGTGCTGAGGTATTGCAGAACTCTTACTACTATTTATGGATCTTAATATATGCTTATTAATTCCATGAAAGTTCTATGCATACAAAAGCTTTGTCTTTCTAAACTAGATAAAACTGTCTCCATACTTTCTTAGTGTGAATGATTTCACTTCATTCGTGGCAGTTTTGTCTTTTTTTATATTTCCCTTTTGCTAGTAAACATTAAATCCCCTTTATTAAGAAGGAAGAAAAAACCTAAATGAAAAAGTATGAGAAGAAGAAATGCAGTAATAATAAGGGAAGAAAAATTATTAGTTGGTTCAGACCATAAGCTTGATATGGCTAATCAGAACATGGCTTATTTAATCCTTAATGGCTACAACTTTAGCACAATGGTGATTCTGAAATAAGGCCACAGAACTAGTATTTTTCCCCTCAAACGGAGGAGCTTAATTCCCCTAACCTTACTTGGTAAATAGACTCAGTGATGCACTTCTAACAAACAGAATATGGTAGAAATGATGGTGTAGCCCTTCCAGTACCAGAGGAAATGCACCTTCCACTTTGCTCATTGCTTTCTATCAAAGGTCTGTTGGCAGGGACTGATCTGGTGAGAAACTTTTTCCAGCCTACAGCAATGTGGGTGCAAGTAAATTCTAGTACTCTAGGCCCTAGCACTGCGATTTCATGAGAGACCCTACTCCAGAGCCAACCACTTAAACTGCTCCCCGAGTTCTGCCACATCATAATAAATGCTTGCTGTTTTTAAGCAGAAATTCTTGTTAACGATAATAATTTGTTATATAACAACAGATAACTCTAACAGACCTATGCTCACATTTTATAGAATCTATTCTAAGTCATTTGCCTGCAATTCTTTTATCATCTTTATTCTAACCTGCATCCTTCCTAGGTGTAATCATGAGAGGAAGTTTGGCTGGATTTATTAAACAGGCAAAGTCTATCTAGACCAAATCTATTAAAACAATTCTGCTGGCACTCTATTATTTTCACATGAGTTAAGCTGTGGATTGCTTGAAATAGATTTATCTCTGGAATTCGGAGGAGGGAATGATAGGTAGAGCTGACATGTCTACACACGAAGGGAGGTTTGAGGCTATGAGCAAGGAATACCCTCTTTACAGCATTGGATAGGGCTAAAAAGTGAATTGACTGTGGCTTAGGATGCTGCAAACAAAAACTTTAGCCTTTCCTTGGAGAAAAAATAGAAATAGAAAACAAACGATAGCATAGGTAATAATGTGTTGTAAACGCTTGTGAACTCTGTCTTTATAACCCTCATTGTTTGATTTCATTTATATTTTTGCTACCACAAATAAAGTTACAATACATGACAGGATGGCAGTATTCTCTGAATTCTAAATCTATGCTTTCCCATTTCATCGTATTCCCTCATAGATAGGAACTGATCTAGTATTTAAGACAATAGGTTATCAAAAGCCAAGTCACTTCTTATGTGTATCTCTTTATATCATCAAAACAAAATTGGGAAGTAGCCATTGTTGTTGCCGTTTTACAATCCAGAAAATAGGATATAGAGAAAATAAGTTTCTTATCCAAAATAAATCAGTTCATAAAAACGCAAATTAGGATTCAGTTTCATAGTACAGTGTTCTAAATGCCGCTTACTCTCCTTGCTCACGCTAATCTTCTTGGCGCTGGGACAACTGTATGTATTGGGATTGGGACAGGCTCTTCTTTAAGATGTAAAATACATTTTTCTCAATAGAAACTTAAAGTTTGTGTTTTCATGTTATAGGCAATGATTTGTTTGATATTTTTGTTTTTATTAGCTGCTTCATAGTTTGTATCACGTGGGTGGCTTTTGGGCTGATCGCTGAACAACATACTTCTTGAAAACTGCCTGTACTTAATCTAATATATTTTAAATCTAAGACTTTATTCATTGATGTGCACATTAAGGTACATTAATTAGTTAACTTTTTGAGGTAGTTTTTAGACAGTGTCACTAATTGTCCTAATTATGTGGGTCATCCTAACCCTTTTTACAAATCCTATATTGATTCTAATTACTGTTCCTTATGCTACTATTATCGAATGTCTGGTAAAGGCAAAATTGCGTGATCATTTATGCTGAATTTTCCCTACTTATTTACCCTAAAACAAGATTTTTAAAAGTGCCTCATCATCTCTTTAATTAGCTGTCACCTTTGCATTATGTCAGTAGGAGAAATAAACTGTCAATAATTACATGGTGGGAGGTAGTAGAAGCAATTTAATCCTAGACTAAGGAATTCCAAGCTGTTAGTAGTATGAATGAAAGATGATATTTCAACAAGAAGTTTCTTCTTTCTGTACTCTCAGTATTTTTTCAGTTTCTTTTATTTTCGCCTTCTCTTTTCATCCTTCAGATGTCAGAGATCCTCACGTTTGTTCTGGTGGGACCTATGTTATTATTTAATGTGGTCCTTATGTATGTTTGTATTCAGTAAGAATGAGCATGAGCAAGCTAGAAGTTCTACATGGAACCTTATTTATGTAAGAGCAGAGGATGTAAATAGAAATATGGCTGGAGTGATGTGCCTGTGTTCCTTTCTCCTGTACTACTGACAGTTATGTAAGTACCAGCTACTCTGAGACAAGTGCTGTCCTTTCTGCCAAAGGTAAAGTGAAGGCTTACACATGCCATCACAATTGACGGAGGAGGTAACATAAACTCTAATTCACTGGAGTTTTAAATCCACTATAACTAGTTCTTCCATCCATTTAGTGGTCAATGGGCGTCTAACTTACCTTGTCTTTCTGTTGATGGAGAAATTGGTGCACATGAGAGGTCTTAGGAGGTTATTAAGCCAAATTTCCACATCCTTTTTGATTATTGCAGGATACAGACATTAACTGAGAAGAAAAGGGCAAGAGGGGATGGAAAATTAATTCCAAAGCATTTTATGTGTGTAATAGTATTTAATTTTCACATTGACCCTATTAACTAAATATCAGTTGTTATAACTCTAAACAAAAAACTGAGAAGTTAAATAATTTGCCCAAAGCTATCACTTAACAAGGGTCAAGCAATCATTTAATTCTATGTTGATACAATTCTCAAGTCCACTTTCTTTACTGTACTACTGGTTTCCAGTTATTTTTTTGTGGTCGAGTAAAGTTTTTTAAAATGGTGATTTATCATAGAGACTCCTACATGATATGTTAGAAAGCAGTTTTGTTACAATAACTATCACTTATTAGAAATCTCATTTAATAAGCATAAAGAATATTAATAAAAATTAACCCATATATGTGTGCGTGCATGTAAATCATGATTCTTTCCAAGAAATATTAGTTGGGAGCCTTTTTCCCACACAGTTAAATAAACTGCATTATTCTAAAAATTATATTTTTAGACTTACAACAGCTTCTATGTGGTTCAGTATTTGGAAACCATTTCAATACATATAATACTTTCGAACTTGGACAATTAGCCAGGCACTGTGCTATTAGGGAATAGCCACTATTCAAAGGGTGCCAATGTGCTAGCCCAAAGAGTCAGCCCCTCAGGGAACCCCTATATTGTGGTGCCCTGTGGTTATTTACTTATAACCAACTCTGCACCACTAACAAGTATTTATTGTGTGTGTGCATGCAGCAGGGGTAATCATGGTGGAGGGAACCATCTTTTCCATCTTCTTAAGAACTAATGGTCAGAGTGAGAAAGAGTAGAGTGCCTACAATTAGCGTTGCAAATGCCAGCTTCCCCCCTTGATTCACTTACAGGAGGAAATAAAACTTGCCAAGTGCCCCACCGAGTGTCTCAATATGAAGTCCTAATTCAAATACTTACTGCCTGCTGCTATCTGAATTTCCATTTAAAAATAATTATCAAAACCATATGGGTTAAAAGATTGGGGAGGGGAGTTTCAAAATGGAAATATGTAAATTGCAGTAACTGGGCCCTTTTGCGTTTGGCTGAGTTGCTCCCAAGCCCAGAGGCGCCCCAGCCCCCACCACGCCATTCCCAGGATGGTCCCCGTGCAGCCGCCTCTATGTAAGCATAGATGCACCTCTGTCTTCCAGTCCCACATGATAGCAGCGGCACAGAGTTTACCCCTTTTGCTCCCAGTGTCTCTCCACACATCTCTCAGAAACACTGAAGCTCTCCCGCAGGAGGAGCCTTTCTTACCTTCTTTCCCCACCATAAGGTAAACTCTTCGTTGACTTCTGTGTGTCTCTAGTGCTTCCTGGGCTAATTTCAGTCAGAAAACTACCATTTCATAAGTGCTCCTGGCCGTCTGCTCTACTAGATTGTCAGCTTGCTGTAGTCTTAATGTCTCCTCCAAAACTCATGTTGAAATTTCATTGGCATTGTAATAATATAAGACCCGAGTCCCATAAAAGGTAGTTAGTGCTCTATTAATGCTGCTAATTCAGGAGCAATGAAAACGATGCACTTGGGTGAATTTCTTCTCTCTCTGCACATGCTGGCTTCTCCTTCCACCGTGTTGTGAGCGAGCACGAGGGCCCTTGCTGAAGGCTGACAGCATGCTCTTGGACATTCAGCCTCTCGAACTGTGTACCAAATACATTTCTTTTAACTATAAATTACCTAGCTTGTGATTTTCTGTTACAGCAGTGGGAAACACAAGATCGAGCCTCTCTAGGGCATCTCTGCATTTCTTATACATTCATGCTACATATCAATAAATGGATACTGAATGACTAGAAACTAGCAGAAATTTGATGTAAGCCATGGAATTAAGTTATAGAATAATAAAGTTGATTTTTAAAATAAAATAAAAAGGATTCATTATTAATCCTCAAACAGACTGTTCAGAAATTGTGTATAGAAAGTTTTTCAAAGACCTTATAAATTTACATAAAGATAATTATTTAACACTATTCCTAGATTTATTTTTGTTGTGGAATCAGTTTACTCAATAAACATAAAACTAGACTTAAAAAGAACTTTCGTGAAAAAATAATAATATTGAGTATTAACTAGATTCTTGTTGTGTAATGATATTAAAATTTTTATGCTCGAGTATAGGGAAGGCATTGTTTTTGTGGTGAAAAAGGCTACCATTAGAGATTTCAAACCAGTGTTTACACTTTGCTCTTATGTGCATAATAAGAATACTGTGAATTTTAAGTAGAAGCTCCTGAAAGATGAGCTTTTACACAAAATCCTATTTTGTCTCTTAGATAATTATATAGTTTATAGACATAGCTTATGTCTAAGTCTGGGTTTTCTAACATAGTAGCCAATAGATTTAGATGGCTCACCTTTATAAGTGGTGTATCTCTTTTGGATAGCCCTGGCCTAGACAAGCTAATCACATCAAGGTACATGGCTACATGGCATGTTGTCACCCCTGAACCGTGGGAATCCAGAACAAAGCGTGGCAGTATTTAACTTCATTAACTTGTGTTTGCATATTTAGAATCTGCCAGGAATCACTGTGTGAAGCACTGTAAGTGTAAGTATGAACTAAACGGTTTTGTCCTCTCGCTCTAGTGTCATAATCCATACTGCAGTGAAAAAGATACATGCACACATATATACATATATGTGTGTGTGTGTGTGTGTAATATACATATGTATATATATAAATTAAACCATTATTTGGGTACCTAATATGACCAATGTGGTGTGATGGTTGGTGTAGTGAGAGGTATGTAGAAAAATATTAGGCACAGCACCTATTCAAATTATTTTCAAAACAGCAAATTTGTTACCTTATAAAAAATGAAAATATTCATTTTATAATCTTTATTTTGCTATTTTTCTCCTTAAATACTTGAAACAATTCGTTTTTAACCTCAATTCTTTTAGAAATAATACATATTCAATATTCTAGAAATTTTAACCCTTCACTTTAATCAGTATGGGACCTTGGTAAATCAGCGTGTTATACCAGAAAGATCGCTAGCCTAGATATACAGAATCCTGAACTCTAGGGTTGACTTTGTCATGAGTCAGGTGTCCTATCTGAGACAAGAGCTTTCTTTCATTCAATTTAATAATATCTCTAGTATAGTGAGCTTGGCCTAGGTCAGCAATGGTGAACCTTTTAGAGTTTCCAATGATTCAGATGGAAATGGCCCACTGTGGCACAGGCACCACAGGTTCACCACCATTCATAACTGCAGCAGTTGGAAAGTGTATTGTTCCAAGTGGAACAGTAAAATTTGGTTACATTTTGGCCATTGGTTTGTCTAGAATGCCTTCAAGTATCTGAAAAGTTGAGAATGCCTTCATCCCTCAAATCAGCAAGGTTTGATTCAGAAATCTAAGGATCCTACTTCCTCCATCGATCTGCTTACTTCATTTATAGGCCAGTTAAACCTAGATGGCTGTCAGCAGTCATCTGCATGTATAACCAGTAAGAATCAGCGGCATTGCTTAATATCCCATTTCAAATTCTTAGGTTCTCTGTGATTAGTGAAGCTTAGATAGTGTGACTATCCTTAAAATTATTTAAACTCAGTTTTACTACATTATCATATCTGAAAAATAACAGGGATAATGTAATGCTCAATGAGAAGGACCACAATGAGTGAGAAGCAAGAAATTAGATGTGCAGTTTCCTAATGCAGTACAATAGTTTACAGAGGCACCGATGAAACATTTTTTAAGTACTCATTGCATTTGACTGAGAGTAGTGGTCAGGTTCTTCATTTTCCCATTCCTTGCTGTCTTAGTTACTTTTTCATTACTGAGACAAAATACCTGACAAGAAAAGTTAAAGGAGGAAAGGTCTTTTCGGCTTAGAATTTGTAGAGGTTTCGTTCCACAGTTGGCTGGCTCCAGGGCAGGGTGGTGTGGCAGAGGGACATTGCAGAGGAGAAATAGTCCATGGCAGAGCAGGGCAGGCAGAAGGCAGCAAGCAGCAAGTGATAGGCAGCAAGTGACAAGCGGCAACAACCATAGCCTCTTTCTCTCTCTTACATTTTATCCAGGCTACTCACCCTTATTTTGGGTAGCACTCACATCCTTCATCCCAGCATCACACTGTGAATCCATCCGAGGATCACAACCAAGATCCAGCCATCTCTGAAAAGCCCCACCTATGATCGCATGAGGCTTTGGGCAAACATCTAGATATGAGCCTTAACAATCACTCTATTAACAAAATCCAAATATGGGAGCTTTTCTTGTGGCTTATTTTGAGACTACTAATGAAAATTCATGGGTAGCAAATATGAATTGTGTTAAACCTTTTATACATCAACATAATTGCACTTATTTCTCTCGGAATCTAAACTATATTGGTGTGGATGTTTGTTTTAGTGTGGCTTAATGTCTAAAGATATATCAGTTTCCCTACATTGACTAATTGCCATTTCCAGCAACACGTCCTGAGAAAAATGTTTTCACAATATTCAGCAAACATGCGCTGATTTCTCCTTCTGTACTTCCATGTAAACAGCTTATCAAGCCTTCCAAATTCAGACTGTCATTAATAGAGTAGAAGCAGGGTAGTAATTTTTAAAACTGCTGATGTAGGATAAACAACAGACATAAACATACAAGCCTTTCTCCATATCCACAAATACAGAGATGTACAAACATATTAGACAAATTATATTATTACTAAAATAGCCAGAAAGTGCCTGTAAGTTTTTCCAGAATTCTCTAAATGAGATTCAATTACACCTATTACTACCCATGGAGATTCTATTATAAAATGACTTTGAATTCATCTCTGCTGAGAGGAAACAACATCTCTTCAATTCTATAGGTGCCAGAGAAAACTCGATTTTCTCCTCCTTTATCTGATTCTTCTTCTGCATTATTTATTTTTGTCAGTGAAATCTCTCTTCTTGAGTTTTGAGATTTCAGACTATGTCTGACACTTTTCTTATAATCTGTGTGTGTGTGTATTTTTTTTTTTTTTTTTTGAGACAAGCTCTCACTATGTACCATGCTGGCCTTGAACTGACTATGAAGTGCAGGCTGGCCTCTAACTCATGGTGATCCTCCTATCTCAGCATCCTGAATGCTGAGATTACAGGTGTGTGCCACTACACCTAGTTTATAATCCATGTCTAACAATATTCCCCTAATAGCTGTAATATACACAGTGAAACTATTTCCATTGTTCTTTGAAGACGCTACCGCCCTTGCATACTGTCAGATAGATGGGAACCTAGTTCACGGGACTGTCTTGGAGTCTAATGGCTGTTTGTGGGAATATCTCTTTGACTAAACTCTTTGGAAAAATTTCCATGATCGGTTTTACATTCCCAGCATCTAGCACAATTTCTAACTCACAGTACATGCTTATTAAATACTAGTTGAAGTGAAGAGATGCCTCATTTACCCAAGTGTGGCTGCTTTCTCCCCATTCGAAATCAAACTGCATCTTTCTGTACAATTAATTCCTTCGAAGTATAATTCTGCTCATGGTACTCTTTTAATAAACCAAATAGAAGCTACCATTTGTTTAAAGTTTGTTGTGTCCTCTGGTTATTATTGTCACAACCCTATAGCAAACTATTGCTTCTATTTTCACTAATGAGGAAACTGAGGTACAGTGAGGTAAGGACACAGCTGAGCTTCCATTTTTCAAGAGCAGGTCAGGTATGAAATCACAGCCTTATCATACTAGAGAATGCCGTGTCCATTACGCTCCTCATCTTTCCCTGCTAAAATACTTCTGTAATGACTTCTAGAACAGCCCGTCCTTTATGACAGAAACTGATGAGTGGAGGGCTGACTGGTCAATGTCTAGTGAATACTTGCTGTTCTTTTTTTTTTTTTTTTTGGCACTGGGGATCGAACTCAGGGCCCTGCACTTGCTAGGCAAGTGCTCTACCACTGAGCTAAATCCTCGGCCCCAATACTTGCTATTCTGACTGAGGTAGTTAGAGGAGCAGCAGGTAACCTCTTAGAGCTTGTTAGTGAGGGAGAATCTCAGGCCCCGAGCCAAACCCACACACCCAGAATCTGCACTGTGACAAGATTCCCAAGTCAACTGTAAACCCATCGAAGGGTCAGACTCATATTTCAAAGACTACAAATCATAAGGCACCAGCATTGATTTATCATGAGCAAGACACAGTACCCTGAGCTCCGCTCCTTTTTCTAGGGTCATCAAAGATATTGTTCGAGATAAGGGAGACTTTAACAAACTGCATAAATACTAATAATACACGCTAACATTAACATGATTTTTATGCATAACACTCATTACAGTTTGTAATCTCATATTTTGAAGATACTTATTTGCTTACTAAACTATCTAGGCTGAAAGTTCTACTAGAAAGAAAACTTTTGTGCTCTTTGCATCATTTTTCCCTAGAACAAATCAAAGTGCGTAGACACAGTAGGAATAAATGTAAATGTGCTGAATGAATGGATAAATTATGGCTAATGATCTTGGGAACAGAATTTGTTCAAAATACAGGTGTTATTGATAAGAATATTTTAACTAAGGAATGATATTCAAACTGAAGGGAAAAGTTTAGGTGGCTCTTTTCTAGTCTACATTTATTTAGTCATTTTATCAAAGACAATAGAATTCTGTGTCATGAATTTGTAAATAAGGTCACCTGGAGGGGAAAGGATGAACATGCTCAAGTGAAAGGCCCTGAGTTTGATCCCCACCACCCCCCACAAAAAAGTCCAATTACATAAAGACTTAAAAGATGACCTGAATCTCATAAAATGAAATTTAATGGCATCCAATGCAATAATGGTCATTTGCTTCAAAAGATGGGTTAACAAAATGGAGGAGTTGTGGTTTTAAGAATGTGAATGAAAGCATGGATTGATGAATATTATTCCAAAGAGTGGCATCACTATCCTTAAAAAATGTATAAGTTAAAGCTGATAAAAGTGAAGTAGAATATCCAAAGGGAAGGAAGTTGTAGTTCCTTTAGTTCAAGCTCAGCAAGCTCTTTTGCAAAGGGCCAAATAGTAAATATTCTTAGCTTTGTGGGCAATAAGGTTTTCTCTGTGACAATTACTCAACTCTTGTAGTGGGAAAGCTGCTGTAGGTAGTATAGAAACTAATGTATTTGACTTGGATCTACTAAACTTTATTTATGGCCACTGACATTTTAATTTCATACCATTTTCATGCTTCATGAATTGTTACTCTTTTTTAATTTTCCTTTTACCTATTTAAAAATATAAAAGACATTCTTAGCTCACGAGTCACACACAAAAATGTTCTGGGCTAACCCAGAGTTATTCCACTGCAGTCTGTTCCTCCCTAGAATTTAGGTAGAATCAAGGCTGGATAAATTGTTAAATCTTCAAATGGAAATGCATACCGTATGCACTAGACCAGGAAGTATGCTGCTTGATGAAAATTAAAAGAAAATGGAATATCTAGACTTTAAATAACTTTGGATAATGTGATTGTTACTTTCAAATATTTAAAATAATTACAGAAACTATAAAATTAATTTAGAGAGGCAGTGTATCACTGCTTCTTCAGGCAACAAATTCAGTTTTAGAAGTGACTGCCTTCACATTTTAGTTTTGCGTATAATGGGTATGCTATTTTGGACAATATACTAAATAATTCCTTTCCTTATTCTCATTTAAAAAATGAAGAAATTTGTAAAGCCTACTGTTTAAATTAGGCTTTGTTCTTTAAAACTACTACAAAATGTGGTGGCTTATAACAATAATGTATTACTTTTCTTCAGTGTGTTGGATAACCTGGGCAGTCATGCTGGTGATTTTTGCCTGGCCTCACGGTTTGTCTTTCATACTAATGGATGCTGAGTGTCAGGTGAGGTGCCTTAGATCGTCTCCACAGGTCCCTCATCTTCCAGCATGTCTAGATTGGCTCCCTCATTTGGTGGCCTTAGGATGGCATTCTGAGAGGGCAAAGAAAGATCCTTGAGGGACTTTTGAAGCCTAGGATACAGTACAGGCAGTGTGTCACTTTTGTCACATTCTGTTTCTCAAAGCAAATTACAAAATGAGGACAGTTTTAAAAATCTGGAGGGAAAGTCTCCCCTTCTGAATTAGAGTGACAGAAAAGTCAAATTGCAAAAGGCTGTGGTGATAGGTAGTAGTCGGGGAATGTGAGCATTAAACAATATGCACCTGTTTCTCAGCCTGTTGTGACGGTTAAAAAGGTAACATTTGTAAAGGATTTAACACAGCTCCCCAAGCACCACAATTGTTTTATACATAGTGGCTGTATTATCTGAATAAGATGTACCTTTTAATAAAACAGAGATTAAAGAATACGGATTCTGTTGTATCCCACATTGGAATGATATGGCTTGGATATAGTGCCTTTGCCATCATAGCAAGTATTGAGACCAGATGGATTAAAAAAGACAATTTAGAATATGATTTGTAGCTAGGTAAGGCAACTTCTGAGATTAATTCAGTTTTTTTTTAAAATTCTGTTATACAAATGTTATTGAATATTGACAAAATTGTATATATTTGTAGGGAGTAAAGTGATGCTGTGATACACGTACATGATATGGGCTTGTTGGAGGAAACTAATTAACATAACCATCACCTTGTATACATACCAAGCATTACTCCCGGGTAATTGAAGCATCATATCCTTGACCAGGATCTCCCCATTTTTCCCTAAACTGCAAAGTTGGGTAATTACCGTGATATTACTTTCTTTTATGAGATAAACTTTTTAGATTCCATATTTAAATGGAATCATGTAGTATTTGTCTTTCTGCCCCTGACTTAGTTCACTTTAATATGATGTCCTCCAAATTTATCCACAGTCTGTAGTGACGGAATTTATCTTATTTTGAAAGGTAGAATAGCATTCTACTGTTGTTAGACACTGTGTATTCTTCAAAAATATTGTTGGTGGACACAGGTTGATTCCATAACTTGGCTATTGTAAATCGTGCTACATAAAAATAAGCACACAATGCAGATATCTCTTCAATGTACTGAGTTCATATCCTTTGGTATATATGCTCCCTATTGTGATTTCGGGATCCTATCATAGCTCAGTTTTTAATTTTTTGAGGAGCCCCCATTAAGTTTTCCATAATGCCTGTACTACTTTACATTCCTACCAATAACGTAGAAGAATTCCTTTTTGCCACATTTTCCCAACATTTATTGTCATTTATTATTTTGCTAATAACTGTTCTAACAAGTGTGAGTTGATTCTGATTGTGATCTTAATTTGAAATTCCCTGATTATTAGTGATGTTGAACTTTTTTTTATAAAAACATCAACTTTAAAATTATCAACATAAGACAACTTCAGTATCTTACTAAAGAAGCAAATAAAAACGAACATGCAAACTAATGAATTGCTATTCATCTAGACATAATAAACTTTGCATAATGTGCAGGATATTTTCTTTTATTTCTTGCAATCCATTTCCAAATGCATCTTTTTGGGTAGCAGAGCTGATCTATATAAATTATAACTACAGGCTCTCTTTCCCTCGACTTCTGGTTGTGGTTGACAGATGAAGAACAGAGGCAGCAAAGTGAAGAAGGTGGCGGTCTCCCCCAGTCTTCTCTACTTGCTGCTGTTTTTGTCTCTTTTGTTTTCTGTATACCCATCTCACTCATTTATAAATTCTCTTCTTAAAATTTACTCAATTTTAGTGCATCATCTTGTTTTTCTGCTGATATGCATAGAGATCCTAAAATATATTCTAGTACATCAGAAAACCAGAAGTAATTCTTGACAGCAAACAGAAACTATAAGGGGATCTATCACTGTAGCTAACATTAAACCTATCAAATATTTCATTCAAATATTTTCAGTCACTTAAATTTTTTTCTGTTTCCTATCTGCTCAAAAAGTTGATTCAAAGTAGATTTTGTGTAAAGCAGATTATAGTACAGATGTGTAAGTAGTCACCAATTAGTCACAGCAGGTATATAATCTAAACTGTGGTAAACGGCCTATGTATAGAGAGGATGGTTGAGGGTTCTCAACAGAGGCAGGGTAAGCGAAGTTTAGCTTGCAATGATTTTATTTAGTTGGGGAATAAAATAGGTTGTAGGCATTAACTGAAATTGGAAGACTGAAGAAAATTCCAGGGAAAAGCTGTAAAGATCTCATGGCAGTGATGAGTATATATCCATATAAGAACTAAATGAACTCCAGTGTGGACGGAGATCAAAAGGCACATAAGATCTCAGTTTTGAATGAGGCTTATTGAGTTACAGCCAAACTGTGAAGAAACTTGATAATCATACTGGAAACTGTGGCTTGTATCTGAAGTACAATAAAAATATTTGTTTTTATGTAAAGGAATGACATGACTTATAGCTAGAAGATATCTCTCTGACTAAAATGTGAAGGGTGGACCAGAAGATGTGAAAGTGAAAATGGTGTTGATTAGGAACTCAATGCAGCAGTCTAGATGAGAACTTGAACTACAGAAAAGATCGAGAAAAAAAAAAGTAATAGATTCGAGAGGTGTTCAGAGGCAAAGTTAGTAAGTATTGGCATTTGTCCTGAGTCAGATCTGGCTGCAATAGCAAAATACAATAGACTGGGTAGCTTAAAACAGCAAACATTTATTTCTCAGCAGTATGGGCTCTCTGAAGTCGAAGATCAAGAAGCCAACAGATTTGGTGTCTAGTTTCCTGGTTAAAGACGGCACCTCTTCACTGTGTCCTCAGGTGGTGGAAGGCAGGCAACTCACTGGGGCATATTTTATAAGGGTGCCTAATCCTCCCCCAGAGGGCTCTACCTTCTAAGAACATCACTTTGGGGAGAGGGTTTCAACATACAAATACTGGGGAGGACATAATTCTTCAGATCAAAGCAGAGGTGGATTACACTTGAAGAATAAAAAAAAAGGAAATAGCCAAATTGACAGAGATGGAAAGGATGGTTGTGCCAAGTGATAAGATGGGAAATAAACAGAAGTGTAGAGCTCTTGAGACAGTTTGTGCTGCATATAAAATCTCAAAATCCATCTGTGTACAGAAATTTATAGAAATTAGGTGCATTGTTTAGATCCTCTAGGAAAAGTGCAGAGTGAGAAGACAAACCCCTGAGTAGTCCTGTTATACTACAGATGAATATCTGAACATGAACATGAAAACAAAATGGAAAAGACGAGTGCAGGAAGGTAGAAAAAAAAAAGACATCACAGCTTCATAAAAGTGAAGAAAAGGGGTTTTCAGCAGTGATCAATGTGCAAGGAAACTGAATGAAATGAGAGCAAAAACATTCATTCTCTTTGTCATTGTTGGGTAATTGATAATGGGCTGAAAACCAGGTTGACAGGAACTAAGGGGGGGAAAAGATTATAAATACAGAAAATTTGGTCAGCAACTTTGGATGATGAACCCTGAGCTGGGGTTAGATAATACATGGTTTAGTGAGATTTATTTTTAAGGTGTTTTTATGTAAACATTTTAAAATGTTGAGAACAGGGAGAAAGAGCAAAGGATTGAATATGCAAAATTTTGCAATATGAAATTCAGAGAATTCAAATCCAGCAAGATCCAAAATAGAAGAAAAAAGAAATGGCTATATTTATTATCATCAGATAGATGAGGAATAAGCAACTCACCTCTAATACCCAAATTATTGGGGATTAATTTAAGAATTAACCATTTATAGAATAGAAACAGCAATTTTGAAAATGAAAAATAGGACTATTGCAAAATATTATGTTACTAAAAAGAGTTGATTGGACTAAATAGTGAATTAATGGTCTGAAATGTAGCATTAAGGATTTTTCCAGGCAGAGGATCAAAGCAAAATAATTGAAAGAACAAAAGAAAAGTTAAGTACTATGGATGATTGATTCAGGATTTCATCTGTCTATTATGAGTTCCATAAAGAAGAAATAGGAAAAATGGAAGAGAAGCAATATTTAAAGAAACAGTAGCCAAACATTTCCCAGAACTTAGCTAACACATGAGATTACAGACTGAAAGATCTTAGTGTTTCACAGAACATTCAACAAACATGTATACATGTACACACATCACAGTGAACACTGAAGATACTCAGGAAATTTAGGAAACTCTGAAACCATACCCAAAGGAAAAGACGTATTATCAAGAAGGAACACAAATTGTTGACCTCTGGCACTGGACTGAGTTCTCAGGAAATGAGAGAGGAATGAAATGAGCCCCTATCATTTTGGCCTTTACTAGATATTAGAAGATATTTACAAATTGATTTTAAACAAGGGTATTAATCTGTGATTAATGACCAAAAGATACAAAACAAAATATGCAAGTAAAAGTTATATAATAGTCTATTTTTTTTTCTTTTCTTCTGGCACTGAGGTTTGAACCTAGGACCTTCATATTGAGCAATAACCCCAGCTAGTTTTTGATTTTTCATTTTGAGACATTCCACTAAATTTCCCAAGCTGTCCTCAAGCTATTGCCTCAGCCCCTCTGGTAGCTGGGATAGGTGTACGCCGCAAGGGCTGGCCAGTGCTGTACTTTTTAGAGAGCTGATTTTATTTGTACCTTTGCAAGTACATATTCAGCATTCTTTATGTGCAAAGCATCGCATTTTCCCCTCGGGGAAGATGACGAGACTGAAGAACAATGTTCTCTGCCATCATGAAACTACCATCTGGCATGATTTCACTGTAACTTGCACGGTGCACTGCAAGATTTCATCAAAAACAAGGTAGTGGCTTTGGCGTGTAAAAACTAAAGCCACCTTTCAATGTTGACAACCAGGTGAAGGAGCAATTGGCTGAGCTTGTGCCACTGCCTCATCTCGAGGCTCATACACATGGTAAGAAAATGTCTAGTATATTCTGCACCTTCTTCACTTCTATTGACCACAGAAACAGAACCTTTCCAGCCATGCTGTGGCCATTTCAGGGGTTGTGCCGATATTGTGCACCGTTCACACAAGCTAAGCGCAAGTCAGTATCCAGGAAGCGGTAAGGAAGTATTTGTCAGCTCCAGTCACAACACTAACAAGAAACACTGAATAGTACGTTCTTTCAACCAGCTCTGACATTCTGAAATTTTACTTGTAAACAACAAAAAGAAGAAATGCTATTGTGTTTAGATGGATCCTTAATAAATATCACAAAACTATTGCACACAAGGAATCTCTTTCACACGGGGAACTCTATTTGTGTACATACTCATTACATGATTTAATCATCACAACTCCTAATATCAGGTTTATTTAACAAAAAAATTCAATGTGTTTAAAAGTCACACCATCAATTTTTGGTAGAACTGTAATCCATCCCAACTCACTCACTGGTTTTTATACATTGTACTTTGTTTCCTATTCTGCATTTCTCAGAATGTTTTTAAATCCATTATCATAATTTACACGAAAGTCTTTTGTGATTGCTCTTTTCAACACCATTTTACCAACAATCATAAATTTGGGCAGTAACATTTCTTTAATGCCAACTATTATTTTTCTTTTTTATTTTATTTTTGTATTTTTCTTTTCATGGTCACTTAATTGTTCTTGTACTCCTCAGGCTTGTGGATACAAAAATAGTCAATATTCCTGCTCGTAATCATTTGAATAAAGATTATATTAACTACACCAAACATAAATAAGTATTTCTACTACTGGTAGCTTCAGAAAAATTTTAAATCCTATCTATCTGCCTATCTACATGCTGTACAATATCTGTGAGGTAATTCTTGGAGCAGAAGAATGAAATTGTTAGCAAATTCTATTCACTGTAGTTGGCAAAGATAAGAAAAGGAAAGGGAAAAACTTTTTAATTAAAATCTGAGGTTCAAGAAGGCACTATGTATGGTACAAACTTGTCCCTCTAACTCTGTTTCTTTCAACCAAGTGATGGTTCACTGAGTTCCACCTTCTCTCTGATGCTTTTTCCTTCTAGGGGAGATTCGTCCCTCACATGAGAAATACCGGTAGAGATAAAGATGGATAGAAGATCATTCCACATGTTGGCCCTTCTCTGGCCATATTTAGTTCACTGTGGACAGGAACTCTGTCTTTGGTTCTGTCCCCGAAAAGCCCTCCTCCTCTTCTATGGTTTGACAGTGATTGACAGCTACAACAAGTTGTTGTGTCAAAGCTCCTGCAAGTCAATTATGAAAATGATGTGCACTTGCTTAAGATGATTGTAAATTGCTTCTGGCTGATCAGAATAATGAGTTGCGGTGATGCTAATCAGCATTGGGCATGTATAGCACCTCGTTCCTGCTGTTGGGTTTGCAGCTGCAACTAGTTCATGAAAATAAGAGTGTTTTCAAATTCCACATGGCCTGAGGCAGGATGCTTACAATGGGGACATTATGGGATAAGATGAATTATCTCAAGGAAAGATGGTGAGACAAAGAACAGTCATTTCCCTTCAGTTTTCTGAGACATTCCTTTAGTAGCAGCCTGTGACTTTGGTTTAGGGAGGTAGAGGAAGACAACATTAGCTAGAGTCAGATCCTTTCCACAGATATAATGCGTTTTATCAACACATCTTCACGGTAGCTTTTCTCAAGGTATTGTTAACCCATAGAACAGATGAGAAAACTGATGCCAGGAACTAGCCCAGCGTCACACACCTAATGGGAAAGCTAGGATTCCAGTTTCTATTTAATTTCAAAGCTTATTCCATTACACCAATGTTACCCAAAACATTGTCTACAAAATTCCTACTTTAACCTTTCCCGATGTGCACATTTGAAATGCAGGTTCTCTGGCCCCACTCTACACATCCTTAGTCCAGCTGTCTGGGGGAGGCGCATGAAGCAGGAACCTGAGATCACGCTTTCCTGGGCCATTCAGTTGTTCTCACAGGCACCAGAGCTTGAGAATGGCTGCATCTTGACTGTTCCTACAATTGCCAAGCTCAGAGAGGGAATAAAGAACAACTGCTCGTGCGGTGGGCGGTATCTTTCTAGGGTGATGTGTTCTAAAACTGACTGTGGTAATAGGTTTCACAGTTCTGTGAATATACTAAAAAATAATTGAGTACTTTAAGAGGATGAATATATGGCATGTTAAATTATATCTCAGTAAAGCTATTAAATGTGAAGCACTAGAAAATAATAACTTACATAGGGTTTGTGCCTGAATTGTGTTGACTCAGAGCAGTTGTTCCCAGCTTCAGTTAAGTTCTTTGATTATTTTTAAAATACAAATTCCTTAGAATTGGAGCAATCTTCAACTCATCTGAATACAGATATCACTGAGGAAGTTTGAATATTAGAATATAATGTAATAAAAATATGGGTCCATTTTAGGAAGTTTTGGAATTTGGACCCCAAGAGTATTGATGTGTTATAATTGATTGAATGTTGTGATAAGGGAGACTAGGAAAGGTCAGTCTGGAATAGTGCATGCTGTGTGGATTGAAGAAATGAGGACTTAGCTACAGGGAGGAAAAGGTGAGACTCAGTTGCAGAAACACATTCACTGAGTGAGAAATTTCTGCCAAATCCCTGCTCTCAGTAATGAATTTTAGGATTTGAAACAAACCACACATCCCACAAGTACATAGCTCAGTTCAAGGGGGAAAGGCAAAATACTACCTTTGATTTAATTTAGGACTCATACTCTATTTCTAGGGAATGAGTATCTCATAAATTCTTTGTTCCTCTGCCAACCTCAACAAAGATGAGCGGCTTTGCTCTGGGAATGTGAGTTTGACGATCGCATTTCGTGAACCCTGGAATCCCTGGCATGTTCACTTGCTTCTGTTTTCAGATTCTTTCATGCCTCCTAACTCTGTCACAGCTCAAACTTGCAAAGTGGAGCCAAAATCAATTCTGGTAAATCTCATCTACTGCTAGGACAACACAAAGATTTCCTTCAGCTTAATCTCTGGGATTAACTGCAAAAAACATTGTCTTAGCCAGCCACTAGACTCAGCAAGAAATGATGCTGTTGTTGAATTGTTGGAAGAAATGTTAGAAATTAGCCTCAGCACAGTACTAGACATTTCTTTGTTTGCTATTTCATTTATACATGAAGTAATCTCTTGTGTGCTATACTCCACCCTCTTCAGAGGTAAGGAAGCTGAATTGTTCAGAGGTTAAATAACGTTCTTAGAATCACATAGTTAAGAAATGAGGGGGCAGAGCTCAGGCCTAGGTTTGTCTGATCGCAAACCATATGGTACATTCTTTGAGCTGTATTGTATCGATCAGCTCCATGGACAAACTTTATCAATTAGCTCAGGACATCCTTAAACTTCCAGAAGACTTCTTAATAAAATTGTATGTCAGACAGTAATCAGGGCATGATAAAAATTGTTACCTTGGAAGGTAAACTAATGTGATTAAGTGCTGATTCAGAGGCATGTGCTTTCACAAACATAACTACAAGCGTGAACCCCTTTGCTTTGTTTAGATGGGGAAAATGAGACACTGGACAACAAGCTAACTTAATAGTATTCACCTTACTGCTAAGTGGTTTTCTGTCTATGCCCTTTTCAGCCTTCTTGCTATATGCTTAGAAAAGAAAACATGAAAAGATTCTTGGACTGGAGAAATAGGACTTAACAGATGCAAATAAAGCCAAAACAATTGATGGGCTCCTTACTGTCAAAGGTCACAAAGGCCAGTGATAAGATATTGAAATGTAATTAGCAGATACCTTCTGAAGAAACAGAACAGTTTGACTTGCCAGAGTAGTGAATTTGCCTGGAAATGGAGAATTTAAATTGATTCTCTGTTTCCAGGAAGTTGCAAATTTTGGGATGCCGTGCTCCTTGGTATCATTCCAGTAGTTTCCCTGTAGCAGATACTAGAGTTCTTGAGAGCTGATTATGACATAGCTCATTAGAAATGAGATTCTTGCCCAACTTGAAGGGAGGATCATTTATAGAAATCTTAGTGATATGGGACGTATCTGAAATATGTGGTCAAGTTGTAGTCAGATGTAGTCAGGTTCAACAAATAGATGTAGTCAGGTTCAACAGATGTAGTCAGGTTCAACATATAGAGCAAAAGGAAGGTATTAACAGGAAAAGAGGAGTCCAAGGAGAGATGGCTTTTCTTTAGCTACAATGCCATTCTTACACAGAAGGGCTTTCAGGTAAGAAAAGAGGGATGCCAAATTCCTGAAGACAGGCTTCATGATTAAGGAAGGCTCATGTGCCAGTGTAAAAGTAGGAGACAAGACCCCAAAGACACTGTTCCAAATTTGAGAGCAGAAGAAGTGGCAGTATTCTCTAATGTGAGTAATTTATGAGATGTTGGACAGAGAACAAGAAAGTTCCCGTGTCTCCCTGGGACATGTATAGTTAATCAAAATTAAGTTGCCGCCTTGACTGCATGATGTTTTAGAATAAAGGTTCTAATATACATTTTGCATCTAAAAAAGAAAAATATAATATGCAGTAGTACATCCAAAATTTGGCCTCAGATCACTTTTAGAGGAGGGGAGTCAACCTAAGAAGGCAGTGTTAAAATGCACCTAAATTTGGGAATCCCTGATTGAGACACTTGTCTTCAGTGTTTGATGATTCCAAGTGTAAACTTAGAGTATCAGGAACAGACATGGAATCACGGAACAACTCATTGCTCCTACTTTCATGTGGTCCCCCAACTGTTACCTGATAATCATCATAGTACCCCAGAGAACTTCTGAGAGGATTTCCTGTCTGTCAGAGGCTCCTAACATAGTATCTGACTGTTCTTGTTATTACTGTCCACAGAGAAAAAAATAAAGGAACAGAAGCTCAGCCTTAAATTGTGTGGTGTCATTAAAAGGGAGCTAATTCTCCTAAATGTTCATCTTGCACGGATGCCATACCTTCCTTTAATACTGTCAGATCAGAAAACACTAATTAAGGCAGAGGAATGAGGAAAAAGGTACATAAGATCCAAAAGGAAGGCAAGTTGAGGCCTCAGTAAAGAGACTTGCTAAGAACTGTCCTCATGCTAAGAAGTACTGAAGTGGTTAGCCAAGGACCATATTATTGGAGAAGTTAGTACAGGTAGAGAAAAATTGATTAGATAATTAACGTGTGTTTTAAGCAAGAACAGACTCAGTGCCAGAGTCTACACAATTATGCCACAGTTTCCAAAGGCTGACTAGTCTGTCTTACAGAAAGGGTGACAGAAATGGCTGGCCCATTCCTTACTAATGCTCTCTTTTAACCCAACTTTATAATCCTTTTTCCTCCTGGTTGGACATAGTTTTTAAATGCAGGGGGATGACTTACATATGCTTTCTTTTTGAAAAGTAGTGGAGCAGAGTTTGATGCAGCAAAGAAAAATAATGATGTTCCTAGATCTGTTGCTTTTGTAATATTAAACCCCAGAGTCATTATTTTGCCTTTCTTCTGTGTTGGTCACTAATTTGAAAATTAAGATGTTCTAATCTGACTGGTCTTTGAACCAGGAAAAAAAGCTTGAAATTACTACTTGCTGGCTCCCTATTTGTTCTGTTTTGTTCTGTTTTGTTTTGTTTGTTTTCAACTGAAAGTTCCTGGATTATCAGCCGATGTCCCAAAGACATACTGTGCATGTTTCCGTCCCCTTAGTGCTCCTGTGATGATACTGCAGGGTAGACGAGAGCCCTCAAGTAGGGAGCATGTGGTATTCATTTACCTTTGAATATGTTTCAAGCCCAACTGCCAAAGTCCTACATCTATATGGAATCATTATCACTAAAAAATACCTGTTATGCTACTTTTTATGTATTTTCATTTTTCTATGTCATTACTATAGTTTCCTTTAATAAGCTACTTTGCCTTGTAATCTTTTCTAAGACATTAGGGGCTCAAATCCTTTAGTCTTGTGTTAACTTAAAACTGAGTAGAGTTCTTGGCCATAGTTTGGCCCCTGTAATTGCATCATCTTTAATGCAGTAGAAAAAATGGTAGGAGCTGTAGCTTTATAAAATCGTAAGTTTACAAAACCCAGACCAGTTTATTTCTTAGCTATGCCAGTACAGTCACAAACTACAAGTATCTTCTTTTTTACTTGCACTAATTGTTCGTCAGTGACATTTTCACTAATGCATTTTTGTGTGATGGCTTTACTTCTGCTTGTGTTAGTTCTGGAAACAGGAAAGGAAAATCAGCGTGTTTCTATGTGTTCTTTATACCTGTCAACTTTATACTTTATACTGTGCCTCCTTTTACAGCCCTACAGCTTAAGAAATTGATAATTCATTTACTTCAACCGCTTTATTTTCATGTACTCATCACTCAAAGAAAATGCAGAACTTTCAGCCTGAATTCCATGTCACTTACAGCGCACCACGTCTCCTGCCTCGCATGCCCTCGTATCCTACTACAGACAGGATGGAATTCTCTCTACTCTCGATGCACACCCTTTAGTGACGGCCTCTCTGTTCTTTTTGTCTAAAATGCCTTCTACTTCTTTCTTTGGTCTGACAAAATCCTTCTAAACTTTTACAATTGAGCTGATAGGGTAGTTCTTGTGGAGAGTCTTCCTCAAGTCATACCCGAGGGAACACAATTTTTCTGTCTTCTATTTCTTTGTTATTTCATTATTATGTATGTGCTTATGGTATCTGGCTCCTCAATTAAACCGTGCTTTGTTTGAAAATACAGATAAGCTTTTGTTTGTTTCCCATCCCCAGTATGTAGGTCTATAGCAAAGAGCAAAAAGTTCTAGAACCTTATTCCTAGTCCTTTGAAAGAGTCTAGAGTCAGTCTCCTCCTCTGTGAAACTGGGATGATATCTAGTGAGCCCAGATTTTGTGAAAATTCGTCATAATACTTGCGTCTTAATTTGTTTGAACTACCACAAGAAAAATACCGTGAACTGGATGGCTTATGAAAATTCATTTCTCATCGTCCGACTGTTGAGAAGTCAGGAGTGTCTGGTCTGATGAGGGTCTGCTTCCTCACAGGTGGCATGTTTGTGCTGCTTCTCTGCATGATTGATGGGAAGAAACCTGCCTCTGCTCCCTTTCGGAGCACCTGGCCTTTCATTAGAGTCCCCCCACAACCTAGTCGCCCTCCACATGTGCAGCTTCTCATGCCATTACTTAGGGGGAAAGCAAACATTCAGACTATAGCAAGATATAAAGAATTTAGTACAATGTGTGAAACATAGTGAGTCTTCTAGTTAAATAATTGGAAGTCAATGACAGATTCATTTTGACTCACTGAATTTTTAAATGATTGTTTTATCAATTAATAAAGATAACTTTCTGTGTTAATTCTACCTTGCACATTTATCTCTGGTTTGGTTCATTTGTGGATTTTTGCTTCACTGTCACACATAAAGACCTAAAGACTATCTTATTATCTTTTGCTTCGACAAAAGTAGATACATGATAAAACTAATATATATATGATAAATACATGTGTGATATATCTGTGTATATGATGAATATATATGATAAAACTATATGTAAGATAAAACTATACATGAAAACTGTAATAAAATTCTGTGTGTGTGTGTGTGTGTGTGTGTGTGTGTGTGTGTGTGTGATGGTCTACCAAGAGAAAAGTTTTAGTTTTTAGATGGTTAAAAATCCCGATAAAGTGCTCTTAAAAAAGCAGAATTTTGTCTTTTTTCAAATTAAGAAAGACTGACTATCCTCTTACATGGGAAGGCTAAATGTCATCTAGTCTACCATCTCTTGTTATGATCCACAGCCTTACAAATGCTTCTTTACTAGTTCAGATCCTCACAAATCCAAATAATAGTGCTGTTAGAGTTCAGCTGCTGAAAATATGAACTGAAGATCAAATGGATTGCTTGGGAAAATGTGGGCTGTTCAGAAGGGATTAATCCCTATTAGAGAACTAGTAAAACAATAGCAAGCATTTTTACAGTCATTTATAATTTCCTGGAGGCATCACTTTACATCATTATCTAGTTTGTTCCTTACCTTGAGATTGTATTATGTTGTAGATAAAGCCATGGGACTTGAAATTAGACCCAGGTTTGAATTCTGTCCTGTTCACATAGTAGTTTCACGCCTTTTGAAAAGTTATTAAAATTTGTTTTCTCATTTATAAAATGAAAATACACTTGATCTTAGACAAAAGGCTGAGAAGCGATAAAATGAAAATAATAAAATGTCCACATCAGAGTAAATTGTGAAGGTCATAAAAGAAAATGTAGCTGTAGAACCTAGGTAATTTGAACACTCCATGTAGTTACGTGCTGCAGTTGTTCCTGATATGGTTAACAGTGTTTTCTGTCTCAACATTCGTCAACCAAACCTTACACAAAACTGAAGATTTTCTTTTATTTTTCCCGATTGTTATTAATGTGTATCTGCAATCATAGTAAATAAATGGAAGATTTTTGTTTTGAAAACTTGTCCTCTTCTTTGTCTGTTTTTTCTCCTCTGTGAGCCATGATCTGTTACCCAGGTAGGGAAGGCATAGGGCTACTCCATATCAGATTTAACCTTTTCCATGACAGAATTCAGTAGCTGCTAAGACTTGCTAGTCCCTCTCGACCAGCTCACCTGCAGCCCAGGTTTTCCGCCCTTGGGGTGTCATCCCATACCAGGGCCATCTTGCTGCTCCATATGCAGATTTTTCTCATACTGTAAACCTAACACTCTGTATTTGTAGCCTTCATTTTCAAATCAGTTTATATTCAGTTACATTGTGTCCCTACATGCATACTTCTTCCATCTGTTATCAACTTGTGTATATTTACTCATTTTGTCAGTAGTTATTTAAATCCTGTCCTTATCCTTCATGCCATTTAACAATTTAAGTAACTTGTTTGAATCTGAATCTTGATTGAGGGTTCATTTTGTACCAGGAAGAATGCTAGGTACTTTGACAAATGCTGTCTACATTTTGGCTCCTCATAACTACACAGCACTCCTGTTAGGTAGAAATATAGCCCCCTTTTTAAGATGATGAAATCACAGGTGCCAGAAGCAAAGAGTGTTGGTAATAATCATAATGATCCAATGTAGCTAGGGTTTGAATCTAGTAGTCTAGTTCATATGTGCTATCTCAAGCTGGGCATTGTGTTGTACCTTTGTAATCCCAGCACTAGGGAGGCAGAGGCAGGACCACCTAGAGTTTGAAGCCAGCCCTAACTACGCAGTAGGACCCTGATTCAAGAAATGAAAGCCAAACAGACAGAAAAGATGCTACTTCTTAAAGTCTAAAGTTAACTGTTGTATTGGTCATGATTCTCCAGAAAAACAGAACCAAGATGCACATACACATACATACAAACAGACACACACACATACACACACACACACACACACACACACACACGGGTGAGGGGTTAGAGGAATTCACTCATGGGATTGTAGAGGCTAAGTGTCATGGTCTTCTGATCTTTTGATCTTTCATCTATAATATGGAGAGTGTGGGAAGGTTGTGGTGTAATTCACTTTGAGGCTGAACTCCTACGAACCAGGAGCACCTATATCCAAGGGTAGGAGAAGATGGTTGTTCCAGGTTGAACACAAAGCAAATTTGTTTTTCCTTCATTATTTTATTTTACTTTATTTTTTGCTCTCTTCAGGCCCTCAAAGGAACAAAGGATTCGAGACCATTTGCTTTACTCATCTATTGATTTCAGTGTCAGTCTCCTTCCCACACACTCTTACAGACACACCGGAAATAATGCTTTACCATGTAGTCAGGCATCCTTTAGTATGGTCACATTGACACACAAAATTAACTGTAACAACTGCCTTTCCTTGAGTGCATTGTTTAAATTATCTTTCTTCCTAATCTTCCCCTTCAACATTTCTTTTTCTTTTCTATTTCTATAACCACAGTCTCTGCATATTTTATAAGACATATTATATCTTGTTTTGTGGTAAGGTTTTTTGTATGTATCTAATCTTCTCTACTGGGTTCTCAATTCAATAACTTCCACTTTTATTTCTAGTGGTGTCTTGCACAGAGTTGTATATAAAGCAGGTATTCAGTAAATGTAGAATTGAAGTGAAATGAATTATATTGATTATATTGACCTAGTGCCCACAGCCATTCAATAGCTGAGCCTCGAGTTGGACTCAGGTTTCTCTTTAAAACATACTGTCCTTAAAGCCTCATACAGTGCAAAGAGAAGAGACTACAAGCAAACATGTGGATTTTGATTCTATCTTTGCCATTTAGCAGATCCATGTCTCTGGCTAAGTCACTTCATGTTTCTGACCCTTCTTTTATTCATGTGATGGGAAAATAATACCTATACTCTATACTCTATTGTGTTATGAGAATTCAAGTAAAGAGCACATGGCAAGTATTTAATCCATGCTTAATCCCTATCTACAAATAATAAATGGTAGTTGCATTTAGCCTGACCATTACTATTATTTAACAGCTTAAGAAATAGTAACCATAGATTTGTTTCTAGGGACTTTTTAAACTTGATTCTTGATTGAAATCAGAGTAAGAAACTATGAGTGAGCAAATAGAATGACTTCTCAATAAAGGAACCGTCAGGTGTTCTCTGGGGGAGAATCAGCAACCTTGGAAAGTGCTCCAAGCCCATTTGAAAGACAATGAGCCAGCTGTAAATGAGAAGGAAGGCTGATATTTACCAGTTGTTTTGGTCTCTTTCCTTGCCACTGGGACACAATACCTAACAGCCACAACTTAAAGAAGGAGAGGTTTATTTTGCCTCACAATTTTTAAAGGATTCAGATTCAAACCACAGTCTTCTATCTCCAAGGCAGGAATGGCATGGTGGAAAAACCTGGGTGGAGAACAGCAGCTCATCCCATGGCAGCAAGGAAGCAGAAAGAGAAGAGAAGAGCCGTGGAGGGAGATGCACCCTTCCGGGTCATGCCCCAGGCGAACTGTCTTTTCTGACTAGGTCTGTCTCCTAAGAGCACATTCAACTATAGATTCATCAGTGGATTACAGTGACCCCGTGATCTGGTCACCTTCCACACACATAAGAATTTACAGGACACTTTAGATCTAAACCATAACACTGCTTTGGTTTCATCCCAATTAGTCATTAGGTAGTTGGATGACAGAGAATGTTTGCGGGAGGCGGGGGAGAAAGTTTTGACAAAAAAGCAGAAGAGAAAGATGGAGTCCGTGTACATTGGTTTTCAGATGCACGAGGTTGCCAATGATGTGCCTGGCCTAGGAAGGGAGACCTAGAGCAACCATCACTGTGAAAGACAAGGTGGCCAGGAGAACAGAAAATAGTGTTCAGAGAAAACCATCCCAGAGACGAAGCCACTCTGTGTCCTACTCTCACCCTGAAATTACCTTGTTCTAGTCTGTGAAATAGGTATCTGTGTCTTCTGCCTCCCAAATTTCATAAAAAAGAAAATGAACTCCATTCTATTAACAGAGATAATCCAATTGCTGCTACTATGAATTTCATAAGATTATTTCAGAGAGGGACTATAATTTGTTTTCTGTGCTATGGAACAGAATAATATAAATCTGACTTCAGTGATGACTTAGAAATCTATTAAAGATACTTATACATATCATATATGAATAAGGCTATAAACTTAGATGCAGTGTTAAAAATGCTACCCATTCTCAAATATTTTTTAATTGGTGGGAACGAAAGATTAACAAACAATTGCAATTTGGTGTACGTAGCCTTATATTAGAGGAAAACATAAAATAACCTTGACTTTTTTATAGTGTCTTAGGTACTGTCCTAAGATGTATGTTTTAACTCACTTTCCCTCAAAGAAACATCTTGAGTAGTGTAACCATTATTACTGCTGGTTTGTATATGATAAATTGAAACAGAAAGAGAGTGAAACTAGCTTTTGCGAAAACAAAAGGATGTCAAAGCTAGAAACTGACCTGGCTTCAAAGTTCATTCTTAAACTTATAATGTCAAACCCTTAAGATACTACTGGATATAGAGTTTATCTGAGATAAATTTGATCTGAGATAAACAGAAAATATTTTTTTTTTTTTTTTTGGTGCTGGGGATCGAACTCAGGGCCTTGTGTTTGCAAGGCAAGCACTCTAACCACTGAGCTAAATCCCCAGCCCCAGAAAATAATTTTTATATAAGTATGTTTTATGCAATATTTGATACATGCTTACACCAAAAAAAAATTGTTCATTTAGAGCTTAAATTTTACTGGGTATTTTGTGTTTTTATTTCCTAAATCTTCCAAACATAGTTAGAAGTATAGGAGGGGTATTGTTTTGCCATGAAATCAAAGAAAAAGATAATACTTACTTAAAACATTTTATTTGATTTGAGAGTTATATTGTCTTCTGGCTTTAACTGTCCGATTGCATTTTAAATTTATTTGATATGGATCATGTTGTACTGTGTATCGTTTTCTTTCTTATTTTTTTATATTTAAATTATATTTTTATGCCAAGAAAACTTTCATAAATGAGAAAAATAATACAACATTTCTCAATAGTTACTGTAAATTAAGGTACACTCTATATAGTATTTGGCACTAGTGCCTGGCATCTAGCAAGTTCTCAGAAAAGCAAATGTAGGAAGTAGTGGAGTCATTAAATTGATGATGAACACTGATAATTTTGCTACTGCTGCCATTTTTATACTTATTGAAATATTAAGGTGGTAGTACTCATCCTCAGATTTTGTCCTAATATAGTTAGGGCAGAGAAAATTAAAGTCATTATTGTGATGAATACGCTTTTTAGGATAGGGGAGGTCATGGTTGTAGTTCAGATCTTCTCCATCCTAATTCAGAACACTCAGTCTACTACATAAAATTCAGAATGCTCAGTCTATTACATAAGAATATGTGGATATGATGTGTAAATTTATGTGTCAACTTGACCAGGTAAGAGAATGTTCGGTTATCTGGTTGACCATTATTGCTAAGGGTCTGTAAGAGTGTTGATGGAGAAGATTAACACTTCAGTTGGTAAACTAAAATGAAAGCCAAAAGAGAGCTTATTTCACATTGTGAGTATCATCCAACTGGTTGAGGGCTTGAATAGAACAAAGAGGTGCCAGAAGTATGTTTTAGCTCTCTTCCTGTCAGCTTAAGCTGGGGCATCAATATGTGAGCCAATATATTATCTATATATCTGTCTGTCTGTCTGTCTGTCTCTCTGTCTGTCTGTCTATCTATCTGTCATCTCTTCCATTGCCTCTTTTTCTGGAGAATTTTGATGAATAAAATGGGTTGTTTTAAGTCCCAGTACATCAAAGCTTTCAGTTATGTCTTTGGAACTTCTTTATAGGGACAGATCAGAGTCAACCATTTGGTTGGAAATAGAAGTAGGAAATTATATTGAAGTTTATTAGTAAGCAATACTTGTGTTTAAATTGGTCAAAGCACAACGAAATTTAAATCTGGCTATTCTTGAAATAATCTATTCTCTCAGAAGTACTTGCTGGGGATGGAAGAGAGATATTACAGTAATCTTGAGAAATATTTTATTAATATTAGAACTTTTAAATGAAAAAAATACTTTGATAAAGTATTGTAAGTGAAAAGTACTTTCAAAGGATACTTTTGAATTATTTTCCTTAGAAATGGGATCTGTACAAAAACATTGTTTGGGTTTGATGAGATTATATTTATAGGAGAAGAGAAGCAATAAAAACTATAAACATGCACCACCTGAAGTACCTCAAACCCGAGGCTTCCCAGGCACTCTTTCTTTGACCTTCTGTATAGTAGTCGTAATAGTTCTAGGCTCATACTTTTTTCAGAAGATCCTGAGAAATATGCACGTTACCCACATATTTTTATCTTTGCAGCTTTCCACCTCTTTCTGTGGGCCACTGCTCCTGGCATCTTTCTGAGTTCCTTCGGCAGATTGTGACCATCTCTTTGTGTCACTGTAATCATTACTTCCGTTTATCTCACCCCAAGGCATAGATCTTGATTATGTCTTGATTGCCAAAACATACATGACACAAAGCTGTCATGTTTAACAGATTCACTAATGTAAAGGAATTTCAACGTAGAAAGTGTATGTCAGTTCACAGGTGCAAAGATTTGTAGATCCTCTGCAAAAATTTTATGATCTCTAAGGGACTCAAAGCTGATTGTCTTTAAACCCCAGTAGAAAAAGTATCAATAGTTGGAATCCAGAAGATCAAGTCTAGTATTCATATGCAGAATTAGTCTCATAGATGTACCCTGGAGGTTCTTAAGAGTGGGCTTGAGATTTGACTGTATTATTTGTCTCCTTAAGAATGCTCATAACTCCCCAGAGTCAAGAATGAATTAATATTGTTCAAAAAGGTCAGCCATGCTGAAAGTTTTCATTGGCCTCCCTCACCACTCTTTCTGTCATCCATTTCTTCCTAAAAACTAAAAATTCTAGTAGTAATAAAATATGTGCACTTCCATGGAGATAGAATGTCTTACCTCAGAGCCTTTGTTTGTGCCACTTCTTTTTTCTGGAAAGCCTCCCTACTCAACCCACTCACCCACCTAGTTACCTTTATAAATAAATTCTTATTAAAGCCATTTTATACACTCATTCATTAATAGCCCTTCTTATTGGTTTTATAATTTACCCTTAATTCAATTATGTGCTTGAAAAATACCATGAAACAGGGAGAAAATATTGTCATTAGCGTTAACTTGTGAGTGTTATGCTATTATGCTATTATTACCATGTATGTTCCCTGTGTCAAAATTTCTCATCAGTAAAATAATATAATATTGATATATTAATAGAATTATCATCAAATTAGAAATCAGAAGATATCGAATTAGAAAATATTTAATGTGCCCTTTGAGTATATACAAAATAATTCAATAAATAATGGCTATTATAATTTATCTGACCAAAGTCTAATGAGAAAGTTGGAATTAATAAGTTTTTAGGCCGAATTTCATACAAAAATAATTTTTAACAAGCCACAGAAACTATTGTAAGGTTGGCCATCAAACTCGTGGGTGCTCTTTCTATAGACTAAACAGAACTGCTTCTACATTTTAGTTATCTATTGCTGTGAAGCCTGCCGCTGTAAAACATAGTGACATAAGACAACAACAATCATTCATTTACTCACAAATAAGACAGGACTTGACTGACACATTCGCCAGACATGAGGGCAGGCAGTTTAATGGGGATTGGAGGATTCACTTTCCATATGGTTTCTATATAGCCCCGAGAGGGCTAGAATGATACCATTTTCCTTCACCTGCGCTTTGCCAAGGACTTCTTGGACTGCTTTGTAGCAGGTGCGTGGGTTTATGAGTGTGAATCCCCAGACCTGGAGAAATTCAGGCTGCCTAAACAGGTAAGACCTTCCCCAGAAACAGAAGCAGCATCATGCCCACCATATTCTGTTCGACAATCACAGACTTCAGATTCAAGGAGAGAAAAATATGCCTCATTTTAGGGTAGAAAGATGTCAAAATTTTGAAAGGCATTCTTTAAAAGTTCTCTATATCCCAAACCTACTGGAAGTCATTTGAAAACTAGAATTTGATTTTAGACTAATCTGATTACAAAGTCCACTTCACAAAGGCTAAAATTGAATTAAGGAGCAATATAGAAAGTTTAAGTGATCTTCCCATGGGGCAATAGTAAGTATGACTTCGAAGTCCTCAGATTAGCTACCATATTCTGCTTCAAAAGATGAAACAGACAAGGGCACTTTTAGATTATGAGGCAATCAATAGGCTGCTTCTAACCACAAGTAAATTTGTATGGAGACCTGTAGTTTTAGCAATATAGATGACACTTAGCAGCTATAGAGGCACAATGCTGGGTTAATAAATGGCACAAATCATACTTTAACTAGCTAACTGACATTCAGGTTTATTCAATTCCAAACCATCTGTTTCTATTCAAACAATGCCTGTTTTGCATATGTATGTGTTACTTGGACTGGGGCTTGGTTGGCTGCCTGCGCTGTTTCTGTGATTACAGTTTGCTGGGTCTTTGTCACAGAATGGACTTTTCAGTGCCCCGAGTCACCTGTCGATGGAGACTAATAACCAACTAGCTATGGCGGGTCCCTGTAGGGATTCTAGGTTGGTGTGTGAGGCAAAGCCCCACACTGGTGATTTTCAATAATATTTACAAAACTATACAACAGAATGGAAACCGGACAGGTGGTGAGAGTTAACACATCATTGATGGGTTGTCAGGGTTAGTTTTAATCCAAGATGCCTAATAGCTCTTGAAGCAAAAAAAAAAAAAAAAAATTAAGAAAGTGTAGTAGAAAATTTCATTTAAAAGTAATTCCCTATTCTGAATTGATCAGTTTCCTCATTCTTTGTACACTGAACTAACTTCCCAGAGAGAGTAGCCAGATGCTGGCTGTGTCAAACTGTCTTTCCTTTGTGTGCTACTAAGACAAAATACTTGATGCTGGGTAATGTATGCAAGAAAGATGTTTATTTGACACATAATTCTTGTGGCTAGAAAGTGCAAACTGCATGGCACCAGCTCAGGTATACAGGTTGTGTGGTAACATGGCAGATGGCTTTAAATAATGGGATCAAGTAAGACGGAGAAAGAGAAATGTAGAGAGCAGAGAGAGAGAGAAAGGGAGGGAAGTCACATGTCAAAACAACAAGAGGGAGTGAACTGAACAGACCTCACTCACGTTATCACAACTCGTTCGTCCCTTCAGGAACTTAGCCTGTCTTTTGAGACATCTCCCACTTGGAAGGTGGTGCTTCATGCTCTAATCACCTCAAAGCTTCATCTCTTAAAAATGTACCTCTTCTCTGTGCTCTCAAACTGGGCCCAAGCTTCTACCATGTGAAACCTTGGAGAGCCCTACTCGTGAGTGTTTTGTGGAGATCTTGTGCCCTTCAGTGATATGAATGTCCCAGAAGGCAGTATTACAGCCTTCTTCACATTATCATCCTTCATATATTACTACCTACATTACTTATTTGACTCTTGGCATCTGCTGTCGTTAGTCTACTGGTTAAATGATTCTTCCTTTTCGCTGCCTTTCCTTAGGGGACAAATTACAGCATATTACTTCTGTGTATCCCTGCAGCTCCCAAGGTACATACATTTCCTCTGAGTGCCCGCTGGATGGAACGGTGTGAAAGAGTGCCAAATGAAGAGAGGCTCGGAAGATCTTTGAGGTTCTCGCATTTCATTATTTTATCAGCATCAAAATATATGCATGTACATAGTGTTTTAGAATAGAGAAGTTATTTTACTTTCACAATTTTATTTGGTCTTCTCAACAACCCTGCCAGGAAAGCCATAATGATTATATCTCTATTACACAAGGAGGAAACTGAATCTTACTTGTTTAATTGACTTGGCCAAGGTCCCACAGCTGGCTTATAAAACATCCATTGCATGAATGAAAGAAGAAGAGACAGTGGTGCAATTGGGACTGGAGACCAAGTCTCTGTGAGTTCATATTGTGTTCTTTCCAATGTACTATCTTGTCATTCTATAGACACCTTGGTTAGGCTCTTGAGGAATTTACTGCTTAAAATGATTTGAAGTATTGAGACTCATTAATGGATAGGGAAATAAAAACATAATCTAATTTTATTTTAATAGGATGCACTGTATCTCAGAGAATCCATATGGGGCATATCCTTTCAAGTAACACAGCCCTGCTGCTGCCTCCTCTGCTATTAGAAGACCTTGTCACTTGTCCCTATTTCCCCACTGTTAAGTCAGGGAAGAATGTAAGGTGAAAAGTACACATGAGGCTTTTCTGATCTTTCTCCCTATCTCGGCCCTATGAATAGAATTGTCCTTTCCTTCAGTTTTAATTAGTGTCTCACTAAGTACTGATAATCAAACCAATTTTTAATACTTTAACCCATTATATTTAATTGAGCTCTTTAAGTTACAGGAATAAATAGAAACGGGTGAACCTTTAAATCCCCTGGCGCTAACTGCTGTTTACCTGACTCATTTCAATGAATCAATCTCCCCATCTAACTCTTCCCTTCCACCCCCCCCCCCCTTAAAAACTAAGACTGCAATTAAATGTATAGTGGTGGATCATTTCTTGCTGGCAATAATTATATGGGAGCATTTGAATCTCATCAGAAGCTCTAATTTGGAGTAATGAACTTTCTTACTAATCTTATACCTAAAGTCATTGATCTCGCTGTAATGTTGATGATAATTCCGAAGCCTAAAATAACTAGCTGAATGAAAGGTAACCATCACTCTTATTACTTCCATGCATGAGCACAACGCACAGGTATGAGGAGACTGTCTTTTCAGAGTTAGGAAAAGAGATGTGTTTTCTGTTTTGGATATTACTCAAAGCACCAGACCAATTTTGAGCTAAGGGCTAGAATTTGAGCCATGATGCATGACAGAACCTTAAAGGCCAAGAATGGTGACATTCCAGGGAGACAAGACAGCAGAAGCCAAGTCAGCAAGGGGAAACCCCATGGGAAGGGGAATGTGATAAATGACTCAAGTATTTGAAGGAGAGTTGGATTGAAGAGAAGGCGAGTTTCCTCATTTTCTCTGCCCCCCAGCCGTCCCAAGGTTGCCTGAGGTATTTTAGAGATTTGGCTGCAGGGTTGACATGCCTTGTTTTTGTTTTTGTTTTTTAAATAATAGAAACAATTAAAAGTGGAGTAGCTATGGAAAAACATGAATAAATTTGTGCTTCATAGAAAGCATTATAACTATGCAGTGAACTGTTACCCAGAGAAGATAGAAATTGAGGCAGTGAGACAGGGAATTGTTGCAAGTCTTGAAGCGCGGTGGGGAGGCAGTGAGCTTTAGACTGAGAATGTGGAAGAGACCTTCTGTATTGTCAAGGTAAAATTCTGGGAATTGTTGAATTGTTCATGAGAGCTGAAGAATGTTGGGCACTAGAAAAGTGAAGAGAAAGATAATAGCATGTCTTAGGTACGTAAGTGAAGAGACAGATAGGGAAATGAGAGCCGCAATGGAACCTCCTCAGCAGTGGTACTTTAGGAGCATGTTACATTATAGAGACGTCATAATAGAAGCTGAGCAGGTGGTCGTAGTCATTATGAAAGGTCAGAGGTAGTCATCGGTGATACCGAAGAGCTCTTGCAAAGCTGCAAAACCATGACAAGAGAACTCTGTAGAACTATGAAAGGAGAAAATAGGGAGTAACATGCTACTGTGAGACCACCTAAATGTAACAGACAAAGCAGTTCTGTAATAGAAAGGGATAAAAGTGTAATAGAAAAGGATAAAAGGAACAATAACCTTCTATTTTTTCCTTTTAAAAATTAGGGAAGAAACTCAAGGGACAAATTGCCATGAAAATTAAGTTAAGAGAAATCATTCCTGCTAAGAGTTCTGGAAAGAGAAAAGGTGAATAGTTTTGTCTAACAGAAGACCATTCATAATTTTTTTAAAAATTGATGCAGAGTTTTGGAAGTAAAGACTGAATACTAAGAAGTGAGGTGTGCCATTTAGGACTGTGATAGTGATTTTAGGTTATTTTTTACAGGCTGTTGAATGCTGAAGCATCAGAGCGCTAGGCCAGTGCTACTGCAGCATAAGGGAACTGCAGAATCGCAGAGTAGATCTGGTTCCTGTTGATCACTTCTTCAGCTCTGTAGTTTAAAGGGTATTAGGGTTTGTGCTTGGAAATAAGAGAATAAAAAGGGGGTGTAAACGCACATGTGCTAAATATTAAATGTGTTTTGTAGGTTAGGCATTTGTATTAAGACTCTACCATAAACTATCCCATTTAATCCTGACAGTATCTAGAGGAATTCAGCACAGGTGCCAGTGATGTTCAGAAATGTGAAGTCACTCTCCCAAAGTGGCGTTCCTAATATTCATTAGAACTGTCATTGTGTTAGGCCGGTGATCAATTTTTCCTTTTATTCATTCAATCCACCAATGCTCGGTGAGTAATGATTATAGCAGTACTAGACACTCAAGGTACAGTTGTTATGAGATAGAAACCATCTTTACCTTGTGATAATTATGAAATGTGGTCAAAATATATGGTAAATTTTTAAATTAATAAAATTATTACAGTAAAAAACACGTTGCCCTTAACCTCCCTCAGAATACACCTTCAGGCTTTGAACACACCTACCCATCATTCATGCCACTGTCTAAAGCAGTCCTGTAAACCTTCTTTTGTGAGTGTACCTACAAGATGTCTTAGTTACTTTTTCACTGCTGAGACAATACCTGACACCTACCACTTAAAGAAGGAAAGGTGTATTTTGGCTCACAGTTTGCAGAGGTTCAGTGCATTGTTGGCTGGGTCTAAGGCAGGGGGGCATAGCAGATGCGCACGGCGGAGCAGAAGCAGCGCATGGCATGGCAGACAGGAAGCAGAGAGGGCGATCAAGGGAGGTGGGAGGAAGTTATATCTTTTCAGGCTCACCCTAACCTCCTCCAACCAGACCACTTCCTGACATCATATTAGCTATAAACTCATCGGTGGACTAATTTACTGAGAAGTATCACACCCACACAATCCAATCACCTTTCCAAATGCCCCATCTATTAGACCAAGAGGCTTTGGGGTGACATCTATTTTTTGGAGACATGACCAGAATGCTGCTGCTAAGTGCCATTCAATGGAAAACAAGGCTTACAAAAATATTATATTGTTTCCTCATCCACCTTATTTACCAAAAAGGTAAGTATTTTGAATCAGTTTGGGACATCAGGGCAGCCACAACAGTGCAACTAAAGATGCTGTCTTGGACGGATCTTGAGAACGTAATGGTAAGTGAAATAATCAGCACAAAATAAGGTGAGATGGAAGAAAGCAGGGAGGTGGACGTTTTGGAGATGAGATCTGGGGAAGGGTTGAGGGGAAGAGAAGATTAAAAATGATCAAGGTGTGATGTGTGTATATACCAATTCCCCCAAATGAATGTAATTATGTATTACAAGCAAAAACAAAAAGGACATTCAGAACTGCTTCAGAAAGTGGCAAGAACAATGGGATACTTTTTTAGGTGTGCAAAGCCAGAGGGGACTATTTTGAGAGGAATTAATCACAGTGTGTCTTTTACTGTAATAATTTTTTCTTTAAGCAATAACGGTCACCACTTGTACAGTCTTGAGCCTAGTCAGGCTGGGGAAAGCTGCCCCTTGAGCTCTCTGAGGTAAGTGGATGATATGACAGGTTAAACCTCAAGATAAGTGATCAAAATATGGCTTTGGAAGATGATACTTTAAGTGAACTACCTTTCTAATAGCAATATTATTTCCGGCTTAGACTTTGCAGGCTCAGAACTTGAAACATCGTCTGTTTCCCTCCACCCTCAGTTTCAGATCTTGTTCCTTGAACCTTCGCTCCCCCACTTTGCCTCCACCTGTACTTGTGTAGCTCTGTGCACGTGGGCCTTTGTGGTTGTTATTCCCTTTACGTGAGATTCCTGCTGCCTACCGTTCGCTCTGAAATCTGCGCTCAACGCATCAGCCTCAACTCACCTTCTCTGAGATCTTCCCTGACGCGTGAATGTCTCTGGGCTTGCTAACCATTCCCACTGTGCGGAGGACGTTAAGCAATGCCCCTTTAAGAGGATGTTTACATTCTCTGCTCAGCTAGACTCCCGAAGTTGGAACCACGCATTCCCACCTTTGCATCATCGCAAGGCCTGACACACGGGACATGCTGGGAAATATGCGTGGAATACATGGCTGGGTATGTTGATAAGGGAGCATATCTTTTTAATATCTGGAGCGGTGCAAATCTTTGCTGGGTGGCTTCATGGTAATGTTTTTCCATGTGTCACAACCACATTTGTTTTGCATTTTCATCCATTACCATAATAATAACTCTCCATTTGCAGCTTATGCATTTGAAAATAAATTGCCTTGCCTGGGAAATAGAAAGAAATACTATTAACTGACCATAATTGTTCTTGCTTTAATAGTCACCTGTATGTTATGAAATGTGAACAGAAAAAGTTCCAAAGAACTGAAATGTTTAGTTCATTACTGAGTGCGCTTTCTTGGTAGAATGATATTTTTATAGAAAATATTTTCCTATTCCTCTCAACTACATTTTTTTAAAAGGGTATGAATATATCCTGAAGTGGGCTTTGTAAAGTAGAAGGCAAGCCAAATGCCAAATATTATCTCAGGTCTGGAGATAAAACTGTACAGAAATTAGAGTAATGGCTTGGGGGATAAGGGCTGTACATGTGAGTTATTTCTCTCTTGTGCCCATCAGTGCATAAAAGCAGTTTAAAAAGTCATGCTTTTCTTAAACCAAAACAATTTGACAAATTCCCATTCCGCCTATGCGTTAAGACACACTCCTTATGTGAAACTTCTCTTATATTGTCTACAATGCTTCTGTTATTTTTGTATCCATCTCGTTTAACTATAATTACCTATGAATCTATAATTTATGTCAACTGATGAGTCTCTCAAAGTTAGGGACATAGTCTTATTCATCTTGCATCCTCAGGTGCCTGATACATTGCCTGTTCCACAGAAAGTTCTGCATAAGCATTAAAGTGGCATATACCGACCATGGCTCTAATGACTGGAAGTAGCTCACTGGTTTAAGTGTTCTGACCAAGTACTGAATTATATATTTGACTGGTTATAAAAAAAAAAAAACTTTATATAATAAATTTAAAATTCCTTGGGAATATAAATCATACCATATTCATTATCCTATTTCTCTATTTTAGTTGGGGAGTGAATTGTATTTTTACCTAATGCATATCAGTAAAGATAGAAATATTTACTTTTCTTCTTTTTTTGGTATTTAAGAATTTTTTTGAAGCACCTAATGTGCTGGGAATTTTGCACAAATTATCTCTAGTTTTTATACCAGCATTGCAAGGCAAATATTTTTATGACTGTTTGGGAGGGTAAAAATCATGGCTAAGAGACGCTAAATGCTTTCAAAATCCAAAAGATTTGTAACAAAATCAAATGTGAGAATGGATAAAAATAAAAATACCAACTCTTGGTTTGGTATAGGTACCAAGCAATTACCAGAGAACAATGACCGTATCAGACTCCCAGACTTAACGCTGTAACAAGGAGCTGTTTAGGATATTGTGAATAGGGTATGCAGGCAACCGTGGTAGCGAAGGTCATTCAGGGGTCTTGGACCAGAAATTATTTACCAACTTGAAGGCACATATATATCTTAGCCATATATAAATATGCTGGCTAAATATCAATTATGACTAACAGAAAAAATAACATATGAAAATTTTTGTGTAACATAGGGAGGAAAGATTTCTTTCCTCATCCATCACACGGCTTATGACTGAGGCAACTATAATAAAGACAGATTAACACTAGAAAAATACAAACTTATTTAGTATAATTTATACATGGAAGAGAAGCCTCCAGAAATGAAGACCCAAAGAAACATGGGAATAGGAATATTTTTATGCTAAATTTAATAAAGAGTAGACATTTATGTAGAAGTAGGATTGGAGGACAAAATAGTATGGTCAGTAATGAGTTGGAGGAGATTTGGGAAGATTTTTTTTTTTTTTTTTGAATCTTTGTACGTTTGAGGACAAGGATGTTCCTTCCTTCTGAGTATAGGAAAAATAACCTCTGGAATGAGAAAATTCAGGCATATTTCAGAGGAGAAGGTGCGTGTGCCCTTGCTTCCACTGTTTCCTCAAATGCCCAGCTACTGTATTTTTTGTTACTATGTCCTGAACTCCCCATTTGTAATTAAGTTGCCCCTAACTATTTGAAAACAGTCAGTATTTTTTTATTTTTATCAAGAACATGTATTGGTACATTATATACATAATGATCATAATCAACATGGTTATTTTGTACCTGTACATGATGTATCTTGGCTTTCCCCCCTCTTCCCCTCCCCTCCCTTCCATTCACCCACCCCTCTCTATTTGCAACAAGTTTATTTACACTTTTCCATTTTTTTCCCTTTCATCTTACTTTTCTTTTAACCTTCTTCTTTATCCCCCTTTTCCCTATCTAGTTCTCCTCTCTTTTGAATACTA